>APFE031588550.1:0-75443 GCA_000404065.3 Pinus taeda
CCGTCGACTGATACTCTTTGGCACGCTTGGAGCCTGCTGATTTGATCTGATACACTTTAAACTCTGTGAATGATCTGCTGTTGTCTTCAAACCGGATCCTTTGGCACGTTTGGGCGATTTTCGGGCTTTTCCGGCGCGCAGTGGGCTCGGCAACTAGAAGATTCCCTGAAGATTCCTCGAAATGGCCTATTTCCCGTAGCGATGCGCGAATAGCGCTTCGCGCATCGGAAACTGCCTCTGTTTCTTGATCTGGAGCTTCGAAATGCGACTTTTCTTCCTGCGCGAAGCTTTTTCTGCTTTTTTGGCTGCTGACGTAAGCATGGCGTCGGATGTACGACGGATGACGTCAGCTGTGAGTCCCTGGTACAACGCGACGTGGTGAGGTATTGGATAGACTGTGGCGAAGAGACTCCGATGCGATATCGCGATATCGCGTCGGCGGGGGAGGAGGGGCATCATTTGGTTGGGCATTTGGCGCTTGCGACTGCCGATATGCGATATCGCGATAACGCATCGGCGGAGAGGAAAGGTGGACGGGTTGGACACTCGGCGTTTGTGATCGCCGATATCGCAATATCACATCGGCGGGGGACGGATGGGCTATGTTTTGCATGAATGTGAGAGTGCGAGGTTGTGACGCGAAAACGGTTTTGAGGGGAAAAGGTAAGTAAGTGGGTGTGAGGGTCATATAAGGTTTTCGGAAGGGGTCCGACTACCTCAGGGGAACTTTATACTTTGGAAGGAGTCCATCGTATTTGGGAGGTGGTTCGGGGGTCGGGGCTCTTGCTTAGTTTCTGGTAAACTGAACAATTCCTGGGAACTGATATGGTTATTTTTCAACCAGGGGAGGGATATTACATAAGGGATTTTTACTTAATATTAATACGGGGACGGGAAACATAGGGAGCTACATAATAATGTTGTGGTTAATATGGAGATGATAAGAAAGCGCTAAGTTCGGGAACTTAGGAGTTACAGGGGGGTAGACCAATATTTTCGGGAGAAGATATGGAACAACTTTGAGTAAGCAGATTCTTTACTCAACCAGAGTGATGAAGATGATGAAACTCAAGAGGTGGTAAAGCAGATCTTGACCTCTTTTAGGGATGTTAGTTAATGATTGGGGAAAACAGAGAAGGGAAGTCAGTTATACCTCATTTGAGCCTTTTTTGCTTACAAATCTTTGTTGATTATGTTCTGCATGATATGATACCTGCAAAATTGGAACTGGTCAGCAATTCAACAGCCTCAGAACTACCTACCCAGCCTACTTTCCTAACATTTTTTCTTCTTTTGCTTGGGGGTGCAGTTAGACTTGCAAACCCATCATACATTTTCTTTTGATGCTTTCCTATCTACATACTACCCTTATTTCTTCCGGAGCCCAGATTAAACTGTTGGACTCTTCTATTTCTCTACCTATCTAAGAGTCTGCCAAGATTAAACTGTTTGGACAGACTTAAAATCTCTATATTCTAAAACATGAAATTTAAACCTAGGGAGACCAAGATTAAACTGTTTGGACCTCCCTTTAACTAAAAGTAGCGATACCAGGAAAACTTTACAAAAATTTGAAGGCAATTGAATGAACTTGAAGTAGCCTTCTTCTTTTTGGAGACTGTTTGAGCAAATATGGAGCATTGTAGCAAGCAAACTACAACATATTTGGCCCGTGAAATGCCAATCATGAAATATGAATACCTGCTGCAGCAAGAGCTAACAGATTCCTCCACTTTTTTAACTCTAAAAGCATTGATATGAATAAAAAATAATATAATGATCCAATCTAGATCACACCTCCCAAATTTGTGAGGCTTTTGGTCCCAAAAACTTCTATTGAATGAGATGAGGAAATTTTCCCTTCACCTTTTCTCTGGTGTACCATTTAGCGTAGCCAGGAAGTTTTTCTTTCAACCTAATTTGATAAATGTCATGTTGCCCAAGTCTTGTAGTTATGGACCTTTTCTAAAAAATATATCTTTTTTCAACCCTTCCTAAGCATCTGGTGCTAAATCCTCTACAGAAGGTAGGACATATTCATCTTCCTGATCTAGCATGGAAGGCTCATATAGCTTTAAATTCTCCACATTCACAACTGAGTAAATGCACATGTATGGGGGTAGATTGAGTTTATAGGTGTTATATTGATCCAGGTGGATGTTGGTGGCCACCCACCTATCCCATTTTGACCCCCACAATTGTCTCTTTCAGCATTTTCAGTTTCTTTAATTGTAGCACAACTTACTATTTTTAGCAGTTTTCGGCTCCTGAACTTCCGGAGCCGTTTTGAGGCCCGAAACGGCGTTTTTTGGGGAATCCAGGGGCAACATGGTCCATGCAATGGACTGATGTTCCTTGTTCCAACAATGATAGTGCCCGAATAGATCTTTCTAATGAGCTATTGTATGTGTCAAACGGAGATCGTATGCCAAAGTTACGACCCCGGGAAATTGATGTACCAATTTACCCAAAACGGGGCCCACAATTTGGCGTTTCATCTTCTAAGGGTCGGTTTTGGAATGTGAAGGGTTTTCCATTGTTTCTCAATAATAAATAGGCCTTCGAGCCTCATTGTAACACAAGTTCGGAACAGTTCAGAGACATGTAGCCGCACATCTCTTCTCAGAGATAAGCTACCATCGTCCTAACTGGTTTATTTTCCAATTCTGGTTGTAAGCATATTCGGTATTTTCCATTAATGAAATGAAGTGTTATTTCCGCTGCATCTCTTTATTTATGGTTATCGCATCTCTGTATTTATGGTTATCTCTGTAATCTATTGCGTTCCTGTTTAAATCTGGATCATATATCCCACCTTTTATAGTGTCTCAAAGGGACCATATTATAGAGCCTTGATTTTCTTACCAAGACCATGTAGCCTCGCCTTATTCAATTGTACAATACTCTATCTCCCACCTTGAAAAAATGTCTTTGTTATGTGTTGATCATGCTTGGCCTTATATTTTTCCTATGACTTCTCCAATGTTTCCTATACATGTATATGAATTTTCCTCACCTTTTCTACAAAATTTCCAACACTCAAGGCATCCCCTTTAAGATCCTCCCTAACTATTCCTTGTTGACCATATGCAATATCCAAAGGTGAAAGTGGAAATATTGAAAACAAGTTTCAAATGGGGACTTACTAGTAGGTGTGTGGACTATTATGTTATAAAAGTGTTGTATGTATACCATATTTTCATCCCATGTCTTTGGATGCTACTTATTGTAACCCCTCAAAAATTGCACCAAAGTCCTATTGACTACTTTTGTTTCCCATCTATTAGAGGATGGAATGTTGTAGACCTTTTAAAATTCGTGCCCATCTTCTCCCACAGTGTATTCCAAAATGCACTAAGAAATCTTGTGTCCTTATCTAAAACAATGTTCCTTGGTATCCTAAAGTGTATCCAAAAGTTTGTTGCTTCTTGCTTGTTGATGGCATTTTTATAGGGCATCATAACACACATCTTGTTGAACCTATCAGGTACCATGAACAATTAGTCATGTCCCTTCCTAGGTATTGGTAAACCTCCCACAAAGTCCATGTAAATGTTTTCCCAGGGATGAGTGGTTACATGTAAGGGATGATATAGAGCCTAGTTCTTGATACTATGCTTACGTATGTTATCACAAAAAATTGATCATCTAGCCATAATTTACTAGATGGATTGAAGTAAACCATGTAAGGCCAATTTTACCATAATAAATTTGCTTTCACTATGAGAAATTACTTAATAAACCACATTTGTTAAGTAATTTATAATTAAATCCATGAAGAATAATTAAATAAATCACTATTTGTTTAATTATCTTCTAGGAATAATTAATTAAACAATTGTTTAATTATTATTCATTGTCATATTTGACCTAGTTATGAGAAATAAATAGATAAATCATTAAAAAATCTTATTCTTCTCTAGGAATAATTAATTAGTCACTCATTAGTTATTATTCCTTGTCAAGTTTGACCAAATCCCTTAGGAATAATTAAATAAATCATTATTTGTTTATTATTCCTTAACCATATTCCTTGAGATGATAAATAAGTCAGATATTTATTTATTATTTCGAAATAAAAGTTTAAATACGTATTCCCTCTAACCAAATATAATAAAATATTCCAAATGGTCATGTCTAGAATGGGGTTAATAATATTTTTATTATTGCTCATTATTCCAGGATATCTTAATATTTGTTATAAATAGAAGAATTTTCCATTCATTATTCACTTTCGATTATTTTCATTGTTGCACTCACTGTTGCAACTCTGATTATTATCACTATCACGCACCATTTTTCTTTTCCATTTGAGTTCTCATTGAGCCCAAACATTTTATTTGTTGGGATTACACATTATAGAGGAGAGAAACTCTACAAAAGCTGAAGACATTTGAGGATAGCCAAGAACCCATCCCATAGAGCGAGACTGGTAACATTATTTGTTCCCTTCACAGGTGTTGTTTAATAAAATATATTTTTTATATATCTAGTTTCCATTAGATTATTGGAGTTACTTGCACTTATTTTACTATTCCATTTTTCTTTTTAAGTATAATTGTGGCATAGATCAGGGATTTGACAGGTTTTGTTTCTATCATTTGCTGCAGATCTACAATGTTTAGCAACCATTTTCATTATTAGGGTTGTTTGTCATCTACAACTTTAAGTGGTTTCTTTTCGTACACCTTCAAGAAGAAAACACAATAACAATTTTGGCGATTCCACTAGGGATTTTCTGATTGTTACGAACCAAATTGGCGACTCCACTCGAGAATTTTTTATTTTCGCTACAATTTTAGCGACTCCACTACGTTTTTAATTCTGGTCCAAAAACCTGGGCGATCTCTAGTTTTCAGATTAAGGTTTTTCTTTTCAATCTCTTAATGTTGTTTACTAGATTTTTAATCCTAGATCAATCAAAATTCTAACTTCCGCAAGTCACAGGAACTAAATGCGACAGAGACGACACATTTTTCTAAGACTTGCCGACCGATAATGAAGAAGCAGAAATCACACTTTTTTGCCCCAAAAGTGCAATTTGCAGGTTGAGAGCACCCTTTCTAGCCCAAAAAGTGCGATAGCCCAAGAATCAGGTCAGTACCTATGATTTAGGTTTTCTGGGATTTTTTTGATCTGTTTCTGGGTTTTGCCGAGAGTTGTATGTTGGGTTGGTTGACCACTATCTCATCTCGCTTAGGCCTTGATCTACTTTGATTTTCTCGTCGAAGTGGAATTTAGCCCCTTAGGGCTTTTAGTACGGTTCCACCTTTATAAGAGTTTAGCTGAGTAAGAAGTATGATGATCTGAAATCACCCTTAGATGACCTCAGAGAAATAATGAAGGTATTACAGACCCATGTGCTGGGGTGTGCCTTTGTTATTTTGTTCAACGAATCGATAAGATTGCGAAATAAAAACAGTGAAACAATAAGAGAAACACAGTAAGCAAATACAAAAAACATAACAAATTTAATAAGGAGTTCACCCAATCCTCCTGGGCTACGTCTCTTGGTCCAACCTTCAGTGTGTCTTAAAGCATATTTTTTTTAAATAAGGAGCTCAATTTGAGTCTCACTTAACATATAATGATCAGTAGGATTGTACTTGGATCCCCCAAGTCTCTAGAGTACACAGACTCCCCTTACCGAATCTTGACCTCAACTGGTCTCAATGGTAAGAGTCCAATTTGGTACTCAATACTTGACAGGAATACATAGAGGAGTTGCTTGAACCTTTCAAGCTTTCTATGGAGTTCACAGAGTCTCGGACTCTCTCTGTTCTGCCTGCTCGATGTTGCCTTTGCTCTACAGGTCAGCTCGGCTTCTTTGTTCTCTGCAATTCACTTCTTTCTCTCTCTGTCTCTCCCTCTGTTCTTTGTCTATTCGTGGCTTAAAGCCAATCTACTCCTTGATTGTTCATTTCTACTTCCCGGCTCTCTGGATCGCCTGCCTCTGTCCACTAGAATTCCCCTGCTCTCTGTCATCATCACTGTGCAATGCTTCATAGAGAGGTGGCCACTTGTCTCCTCATGAACTGAGTGTCAGTTCTCTTAGAACGGTCGTTATTTCCGTTACTCCAAGGTTGCCCGCGAAACTGATTCTTCTGCCAGCTCAATGTTCATGTCGGACCTCAAATCTCATGTACCTCAGTCTATTTCCCCGTCAAATCCGACCATGCATCGGGTTGATTCTCTGCCATTGATCTGGAGCCTCCAGATCCTACGGTCTTCGTCTATATCGTGTGGGTAAGTTGCTCGACCGTTACTCACGTGATGTAAGCGGTTTTCTCTCTCATTCATTGTACATGCATCACTCGATGTGTGGCATTGCGCTGAACTCGGCCAAACCCGCTTACCGCTTGAAGTGAACGTGATATCCTGCCGGTTTTGGGTGCGGGACCCGCCTTCTAATGGTTTCTGCATGGTTTCCTATTTTCCCCATGACCGAGTGCTCGGGGCTTTCCTTCATTGAGAGTTTCTAATCGCGTATCAGAAACTGCCTTTGTTTTTGGATCTGGGCTTCTGATTGCCAATTTGCGCCCATGCGCGATCTCCATGGGCCAGCAGTCAACGTGCTTTGACCGAGGGTCCTCGTTGTTCAGTGCTGGCCACAAATTGCCATTGTCCAGAGGTCATCTCTAATAAGCTTGTTATTCATAAGATTTTGGAGCTTGGCATAATTTGAAACAGTCATGGAAATGTTTAAGGATCCCATTCAGATCACGGCCTTCCCAGTGAAAAAACTTTTGGACCACCAAAAGTTGGTTTTCAAGCATCGACTAAGTGAGGGTATAACTGTCTCACTTGTCCAATCTCTGTCCATTTTACACTGCTTGGCTTTGAACCCTTGAGTCTAATCTTGAGGTACTCAACATCTCCACTGCTCGTTGTCCTCACCTTCCTATCCAAAAATGTATCTTCCTGCAATTCATTGAGATATTCAGGTAACAGATCATCAATAGAAGGAAATTGACTCTGCTCTTCGAGATTTTCAATTAATGAAGGTTCAAATAGCCTCAAGTTGTCTTCATTAACGACTGCGTAGATGTGCATGTAAGCTAGTAAATCAAGGCGAAAAGCATTCTCACCAATTTTATCAAGTATCTTGAAGGGTCCATACCTTATTGGCTTTAGCTTTTTACCTTCACCTTGCATTCTGTCCTTGTTGATATACAACCAGACTTGATCACCAACTTGGAAATTATGCTCCATCCAATGCTTGTCATGCCTTGCCTTGTATTTGGCTTGGCTCTTTTCTCGTTGTTCCTGTACTGCCTGGTGAATCTCCTGGATTTGTTCAATGAACTTGGTTGCCTTGTCCACATTACTGTGTCCATCAATTGCCATTTATTTACCAAAGACAAAATCCAAGGGAGACCTTGGTGTGAAGCCAAAACAGGTCTCAAAAAGAGATGTCTATGTGGAAGAATGTTTTGCTCGGTTGTAAGCATGCTACACATAACACAAATGTTCATCCCAAAGTTTGGGATGCTTGCTGCAATAGCCTTTGAGCAACTAGATCACTGTCCTGTTGACCACTTCTGTTTGGCCATCTATCTATGTATGAAATGGTGTGTTTTTCTTCAGTTTGGTGTCCATTAGTTCCCACAGACTTGACCAAAACTTCCCAACAAATTGGGTGTCTCGATCAGATACAATGGAAGTGGGTAATCCAAAATGAACCCATACATGCTGAAAGAACAACCTTGCAGGTTGTTCAACTGTAATCTGTTTGTTACAAGGTATCAAAATACACATTTTGCTAAACCTATCCACAACAACATATAAATAGTCATGACCTTTCCTAGATTTAGGCAGTCCTCCAACAAAGTCCATGGAAACACTTTCCCAAGGATGAGAAGGAACTGGCAATGGAGTGTACAAGCCTAGTTTTCTATTGATGGGCTTGCTTCTAGCACACATGGTACACCCTCTTACATATCTAGACACTCTCATTCATTTTTGGCCAATAACAAAATCTTTGCAGCTGTGCAACCGTTTTACTTACCCTAAAGTGACCTGATATTAGAGAAGTGTGTGCTTCTCGAATTATCTTTACTCTTTCAGTTTGTGGAATGCATAACTTCCCACAATGATACAAGAGTCGGTCCTTAACATGATAATCTAATTCTTCTATTCGTTTGCCTTGACTTAAAGTTGCATATACATCTTTAAAATCTATATCTTGAGCATATTGTTCAATGTAGCTCTCATGCAGAACTGAATTATGCTTAAGTATAGTGGATGCATTTATAATAGGTCTAGATAACATATCTGCAACTTTATTGTGTATGCCCTTTTATATATGATGACTAAATGAAACTGTTGTAGAAAACCCATCCATCTATAGTGTCTTGATTGCTGCAACTTAGTTTGGGAGTGTAGATATTGAAGTGGTTGATGATCAGTATGTATAAATGTCTCTTTTCCCATTAAGTAATGTTTCCACTTTTTCACACTCTGTACTATGCATACAATTCTTTATCATATGTGGGATAGTTAACTACTACAGAATTAAATGTCTCAGAATGATAACATATGGGTTTACCGTGCTATATCAACACTACTCCCATGGCATAGTCACTGGCATCTGTTTGGATCTCAAATGGTCATTGAAGATCGGGCAGTGCTAGTACTGGTGTTGTACTAATCTTTTCTTTCAAGGTGTCGAAGGCTTTCTGTTATTTGCCTACCCACTGAAACACCTTGTTTAATCCTGTCAAAGCATGTAAGGGAGCTTCCATTAAGGAAAATTTAGAAATGAAATTTCTCCAATATTGTGTTGCTCCTACGAAGCTTCTCACTTCTGTAGCAGATTTGGGTTTAGGCCAGTTTACAATGACTGCAACTTTAGAGGGATCTATCTTCAATTCACCACCCCCTACTATATGACCCAAATAATTCAAAGATGTTTTGCCAAATTTGCATTTTGAGAGTTTAACATAAAGTTTTTCTCTTTTCAAAACATGTAATGTCTGCTTAACACGCTTTAAATGTTCCTCCCATGTTTTACTAAATATAAGAATGTCATCTAGATATACAATAACAAAATCATCAAGTAAAGGTCTGAGTACATCATTCATTATTCTCATGAAAGTAGCGTGGGAATTAGTTAAGCCAATAGGCATAACCATCCACTCATACAATCCCTGCTTTGTTTTGAAAGCAGTCTTCCATGCATCTTGTTCTGCAACTCTAACCTGATGATATCCACTATGCAAGTCTAACTTGGAAAAATAAACAGCTTCTTTCAATTGATCTAATAGATCATCTATGCGAGGAAGGGGGTAAAATTTTTTTATTGTTATCTTATTTAGTGCTTGGTAATCAATCCACATTCTCCATGATCTATCTTTCTTTTTCATCAAAACGATTGGAGATCCACATGGTGATGTGCTAGGTCTAATGAACCCTTTCTCGAGCAACTCCTGCACCTGCTTCTTGATTTCTGCATTCTCTAAAGCGGACAACTTGTACATCCCAATGTTAGGCAATGGAGCATCTTGCTGCAAATTAATTTCATGCACTATTTCCTTTTTGGGTGGCAAACCTTTAGGTTTTTGAAACAAGATATCATACTCTGAAACAACCTTTTCTAAATCAGCTACTTGTTTAGCATCACGGCCCTCAAATACATTGGCTTTATCAGGTTTCTTTTCCTTTACAACCATCAGTAAAAATTGTTTGCATGAATTTATCATTCATTTCATCTGCCCTGAGTTTATGAGAGTATAATTATTCTTGAGCTTATGCGCTCTTACAAAATATTCGATTCCATCTTTAACGAGTAGATACTTGTTCTCAGCTCTATAGAAAATAGCTTTTCTGTCATACAAGTAAGGACTTCCTAAAACAATTCCACATATATCCAAAGGAATTATGTCTAACTAAACCTCATCTACAAATCCTGACCCAAAAGAAAACTTGAGTTTGCATTGTCTAGTCACTTGTAGTGGTGTTTTATCATTTAACCATTCTAATGGGTATGGTTTCTTGTGAGGTGTAGTTAGTAATCCCAACTTCTTTACAGTTGCTTCAGAAATTAATTTTACTTGTGAGCCA
Source organism: Pinus taeda (assembly GCA_000404065.3). NCBI lineage: Eukaryota > Viridiplantae > Streptophyta > Pinopsida > Pinales > Pinaceae > Pinus > Pinus taeda. The sequence continues at coordinate 10,063 of APFE031588550.1, forward strand.
CTATCAAACAAAGTATTAATCTTTTGATGTTTGGAAATAACTCGAATATGGAAAATCTCATGTCTTTTTCTCTCATTTTCTTCATCAATAGTAGATTGTGCAGAATTACTAGTAGATGCTTCAGAATTCTTACCTTTTATACTTGTCGCTGCAATGGTTGTTTCATCTCCTGAGTCCGACCCCAAATATTTATGAACAGCTGCAACAGTCTTCTTATTCTTGCCCTCGAACTTCTTAGGTCTCAGCTCTGGATGCAGAATCCAACAATGCTTATCATCATGCCCATCCTTCTTATAGTGAGTGCATGAAGACTTGCTTTTCTATGCAGTGTTGGCCTTCCTTGCTTTCCATTTTTGTTTTCTTTTCTCCTTATTATTTCTTGCAGTGGGTTGGGATGATCCCCCAACTTTTGGGTTTCCATTCTTTCCTCTAGCTTCTAGATGTGTGGCTTGAACAGATACCTCATCTATACTAATAGGATTAAACATGAGGATAGTGTGCCTCATGTAGTTGTGTAGACCACCGATGTACTTCAACAGAGTCTCAGGTGAGTCTAATGAGATTCCTAGAATCAATGCTCTCTTCCTAAATTCTTGGGTGTAACCTTGTACACTTTGATATTTCAGTTGTCGAAGAGTTTGCTAGCTCATCATGGCTTGCTACATGTAGGCCAGTGGATAGAACTGTTTTTTTATTGCAGAAGCAAATTCACTCCAAATAGAAATGGTCTTACCATGTCTCTTCATGTTAGCTTGGGTCCTGCCTTCCCACCAAACCAAGGCAATGCCTCCAAGGCGTAGGCTAGCCAGCTGAATCTTTCTCTTGTCTGAATCAATACTCTGCACTCTACAATAAACATCAATTTGTCTAATCCAATTTTCCAGTTTTTCTGCATTCAACTCTCCATCATATATTGGTGAATCAAATTTAACATCTAGTTTAATCAAATATGTCTTATTTTTATGTTTAGGGCTATTAGGATGTGTGAGAAAGCTTTCTTCTTTCCCTTTGCCTTTTGAGTGGTCATGGAGGAGAGACTCTTCTTCTCCTTTATCTTGTTTGGAGCCTGATGCATCTTCATCTTTTTGTTTTATAAAGTCCTTATACATTTCCTCTACCATGGACCTCATGGCCAGGAAACTATCTATAAATTGAGGGTCTGGCCCCACAGAACCTTCCTCCAACATTGTCTTCTAAGGATAGACTCTTCCAATTTTAGGATTAGTTTCGACCAACTCTCCCTTCTCCTAATTTGAGCTTTGATCTAGCGAACATTCAACAGCTAAATCTGGAAAAAGCTTGTCTAACTTTAACAACTTATAGCTCTGATACCACTTGATCTGAAATCACTTATGAATGATTTGAGTAAATTAATGTAGGTATTACAAACTCATGTGCTGGTGTGAGTGTCTATATTATCTTAGGAAACGGATCGATAAGATTTCAAAATAAATAGACACTAGAAAACAATAAGAGAAACATAGCAAGCAAATGCAAAACACAACAATTTAATAAGGAGTTCACCCAATCCTCTTGGGCTACGTCTCCTTGTCCAGCTTTCAGTGGTGGCCCTTTTTATTGTGTCTTTGAGTAGAGTTTTTACAATGAGGAGCTCAATTTGAGTCTCCTGCAATAGATGATGCTTAGTAGGGTGGTACTTGGATTCCCCAAGCCACTAGAGTACACAGAGCCCCCTTACCAAGTCTCGACCTCAACTAGTCTTAATGGGATGAGTCCAATCTGGTACTCAGTTCCAGAAAAATATCCTCATACGGATTGCTTGAACCTCTCAATCCTTCTCAGTTATGTCTGCTTGATGCTACCTTAGCTCTACAGGTCAACTCAGATTCTCTATTCTCTACTTCTTACTTCACTCTCTATTCTGTCTCCTCTGTCTCCTTTGTGTTCTCTGTCTGTTCGTGGCTTAAATCCAATCCGTCCCTTGATTGTTCGCTTCCTCTTTCGGCCCTTCAGATTGCCTGCCTTTGTCTACTTGGAATTCCTTGCTTTTGTGCCATCGCCACTGTGTAACGTTTCACAGAGAGGTGGCCACTTTTCCCTTCACGAACTGAGCGCGAGCTCTTCCTCAAATAGTTCGTTACTTCGGTTATTCAATGAAATGATTCATCCGCCAACTTAGTGGTCAAATCAGACTTCAAACCTTTATATGCCTCAGCTTACTATTCCGCCAAATCCAATCTCCCATCAGGTTCAATCTCCGCCATTTGATCTGAGGCCTCCAGATCCTACGGTCATCACTTTTATCACATGGGTGACTTGCTCAACCGTTAACCTACAATGAGAGTGGTTTTCTCTCTCATCCGTTGGACATGCATCTTTCAATGTATGGAATCGCTTGGTCCTCTGAAAAACCTGCTTACTGCCCAAAATGCCTCTAATATTCCATCGGTATTGGAGCGTGGGACCCACCTGTCATTTTAGCACTTTTCCCATGATTTCCTGGTTTCCCTTGTGACATGCGCTCGGGGCCTTTCCTTCTTGAGGGGTTTTGTCCTGCAAAGCGCGAAACAGCCTCCATTTCTGGGTTTGAGCCTCCCAACTGCCATTTTTGCACCATGCACAGTCCCCATGGGCCAACAGTCAGTGCACTTTGACCGAAGGTCCTCGTTGCTTCATGTTGGCTGCAAATTACCATTATTCAGAGGTTATTTCCTGATAGCTCATTTTTTACAAGATTTTGAAGTCTATCATAATTTCAAATAGTCATAGAACTCCAATAATTTTCAAGGATCCAATTCGGATCACTTTTTGAGATCCTGCAACTCCATATGTAGTCTAGTGAACTGTGACTGAATCTGCTGCACTTCCAGATTCGTACCCTGAATAGGCGAAGCCTCCAACTTCATATAAATTTCCAATGCTTCAACCTGTGATCCAACCTTCTTCTATGACAATTGTAATATTAAATGAGGTAACAGTGAAGTAATATACCAATCCTTATGTTGCTCATCCGAGATCTATAGATTAGCCAATTGTAGCAGACATTTCAGCCTTTGGTCAAAATCCATACAGATTCATTCACCTTTTGCTTAATTTCTTTGACCTTAATTACAGACTGGGCTTGAGACTTAGGCTTCCTGAATTCATTCTTCATCACATCTTTTGTGTCTTTCAACAACGCATATGGATGATTCATACTATACTTAATATACCAAATCAACACCCTATCTTGCAACAATGTGACCAATTGTGCATTCTCCAGATCGTCATCGTTATCTGTTGTGGCTTCCACACAACATTTTCTACAAACCAGAATTGATCAGGGTCTTCTATCCCCAAACCCTTGAATATAGGCATATTCATAGCATTCTCCATACTAAATAGCGGAGGTGGAGGTGGAGGTGGAGTGGATGGATGTGGTATTCCTGTAATGCCCTGATCTATCATCTACGACATACCTTGGGGTGTCTTCAAAATATTACTTTCTTCATCACTATCAGACGCTCCCAATAAATGAATGTATTCAACACTTGAATCTAGATCTCTTTTGAATGGTTTCCCACTTTGCGTAACTCCTGTCGAATCTCATCTAAACATAAATTTACTGGAATAACCTGTTTCTCACAAAATCAATTTTTAATCCAAGTTTTTAGGGACTTCAGATACTTACCTCTTGGTCCTTTGAAAAACCGGCATTCAGGTTTGCTATAACTGGTGGACGTATCAATCGTCAACTCAATAATAAATCCACCCAAAATACTATTGATCCAATAATCAACCGCCTTCACGATCTTGTTCTTTGATCCTTGCAGGAACTTCACTAACTCTGCAGTCCACAAAATAGGGTTATCCAGTTTCCAAGTAGGTTGACCATCTGCCAATTTAGCCAACCATTCATATAATTTGCACGGAAAAGAGAAGAAGAAAACTTTGTGTTCCTCTGTATACAAGTATCTCTACAACCACTCTTCTTTCGACATACGTAGATTCTTGTTTTCTTGAGCTGCAAATTCGTGCAGCTTCTAATCTATCCAATTTTCAATCTCCTTCTTAGTCGTTATTCACTTATGCCACATCACACATTCCTCAGATAGATCATGGTCCCGGCAATGGAACCATTTTTTAGTTTGAGGGGGCTTGGACCTAGGTTCAAAGTTAGTTGCGCTAACCAACAAAACACTACACCACTGGCCCTTTTGGCAACAACCCGAGTAGCGCGAGCTGCAGTCTCACCCGAGGAAGTATTGGGGGATGCTAGAACCAGGTTTCTACATCTAGAGGACTATGTGATGTGTTTCTGCTAACTTAGAGCTTTATCTTGACTTTCGCGAACCATAACCCTTAAAAGCTGAAAATTGCAGCAATTAACAGTTCACAGATTTATGCCCTTCGTTGATTATGCTAACATTCATAACATCATATAAATACACAGATCTAAGTCTTTGCGAATCTATTAAATAATTTTTTCAGATTAATCACATTCAATATATCAAAAATATAGCAAATTCAGATAGAAGAAGTAATACACATATGCACAGATAATTCTTCGAAACAATCCTTTATTATGCTTAGATCTTCAATTATAGTCCTTTACAACCTTGCACACATAGCAGCAAGGGCTCGCACACTCAGTTGCGGACTTACCAAGGCTTTGCACACACAACTGCAGGAGCCTTCCCCTTTGTCCAAGTACATAATAGAAAAAATAGACCCAAATTCTGCACCTCTATGCTCTTCATTCTCTTCATATGACTCGCTTATGACTCCTTTTTATATCCTTCTTCATTACAATACCATGGTCCGTGAACCATGGGCGGGTCACAAAACATCTTGACTCTTAACAAACTAAAGGGATTTGACCTTCTAAAAGCCCCTTTTACTCCTATCGACTTGCGTTATTTGCGCCCCGCTCCTCAAAATGAGGAGACTTTACAATATTTAACAAAACTTTACAAAATTTGGTACTAGGGGACCCCGTCCCAACAAAACTAGATATGGTATTTGAGTGGACAATTTCTCAAGGGATAATTCACATCAAGTATTAGTCAAACTCTTAAGATATGGAGTCCACTCTCTAAGTGGTTTTTCAATTACTTATTGGCAGTAAGCACCACAGTGACTATCTTACTCTCTAAGATCAATCACAAAGATTCACCCATGGCCTAGTTGGAGTATTTCTCAGTTCTAGGAGACTGAATCCAGTGACTAGGTGATTGCAAAGTTGTGTTTTCGTAGAAATCACTACAAGGGCTTGTATTCCACTCACTAGGTGTTTTATCAGCTCTTCTAGCAAGCACCATAGTAGCTCAACTTACCCTGTTAAGTGGATAGAGCAAGCATTCAAGTGGTTTATCAACTTATTCATCAAGCACCAAGTGATTCAATCCTCCACTGAGCTTTCCACTAGTCATTCAGGCTTAGGCCCATACCCCAAGGCCTTCTCACTACAACATAGGGGATAACACCCTAGATCTCAGAGCACTAGCTTAGGGACGGCCCAATCCAATCTAGTTATTTTCCCTGGTCTTCTAACAACTCAATTTTTACATTCATTTTCTAGGTTGCTCTTCTATCATTTTCTCTGCTTTCCACACGCATTCTAGACTTTTTGTCTTGAAAATGTCATTCATTTCCATTACACTTTCACTATTATGTCCATTATATCACCTCCATTTCACTACTATGTCACTACATTCATCCCACTTTCATTATCATTGGGCCACATTTATGTTTTTCCAAACTTTATTAGTTCTTAGCCTTTTTAAGTGAATTTTTGGTTAAAAACTAGAAAATAATGTGCATATGCTTATACCTAACAAGTGGGTTGAGATTGTTGACATGTGTAGGTTAAAAGGAGGCTTCTAGAAGACCCTTATGTGGCACTCTGAGGCCAAATTCGAATTTGAGTGGAAATAATCATGGAATCATGAGGATATGTGTCACATCTCCTAATTATATTGAAACTCTAAGAAGACATGTATCTTATCAGTTTCTATTTTGATTAGGACTCTAGAGGTAGAGGGAGGGATTCATGGACACTCATTAATGAGATGGCTTCTCATCTTTTTGTATAAATAGGAGATCTCTCTCCTTCATTTGTTAGCTTGTTAGTTCTTAAGCTTGTTAGCTTGTGAGATGGCTTTGGAAGCTTTAGAGAGCTTTGTTGTACTTTGTAATTTTGAAGAATTTGAATAAAGCTTTGATGTTCTCAACATGGAAGGAGATGTGAAGTAGATGTTATGGAGCACATTAGAATGTAAGGTAGAGTAAATATCATTTTGTATTTTTGCTTTGATTTCATGTATGTCATTTTATTGCTTTCAAGCTTGATGGTTTAGATTTTCCATTTATGCAATTCTAATTCATGCAAGTGTGTTCAACCGGTTGATTGTAGATTAGTTTTTCTTTACATGTTTTTGCATCAAATAGTGACGTGAGATTTACCTCTCTACTAACTTTGTTTTTTTAGCTTTTCAATTTCAGTTATGCTTTGATTTCAGTCTTATTCATTTGCTTTATTAGTTAGTTTAGATATCAAATTCCTCATATCATTGACATTATCTCCTAAAGCCATAGCTTAGACTACCTGGCGAGTTATCGGACAATGAATGATGTGATTTGATTTTAGCTTTATTTTTCTGCAATTAGATATCAAATTCCTCATATCATTGACGTTATCTCCTAAAGCCATAGATTAGACTACCTGGCGAGCTATCGGACTATGAATGATGTGATTTGATTTTAGCTTTATTTTTCTGCAATTAGATATCAAATTCCTCATATCATTGATGTTATCTCCTAAAGCCATAACTTAGACTACCTGGCGATATATCGGACTATGAATGATGTAATTTGATTTTAGCTTTATTCTTCTGCAATTAGATATCAAATTCCTTATATCATTGACGTTATCTCCTAAAGCCATAGCTTAGACTACCTGGCGAGCTATCAAACTATGAATTATGTGATTTGATTTTAGCTTTATTTTTCTGCAATTAGATATCAAATTCCTCATATCATTGACGTTATCTCCTAAAGCCATAGCCTAGACTACCTGGCGAGCTATCAGACTATGAATGATGTGAATTGATTTTACTTTTATTAGTTTGCAATTTTGATTTGTTGAGTGCAATAGCTTAACTTTTATTTTTGTATTTAGATAAACAACAAAGACAGTGATTTCATGATCAGTAGTTCATCATTTTTTTGATTTGAATAGAAGAACATTTCCATTCTTGTTTAAGTACTAATTTCATCAATAACATGTTTTGCGATCTTTTGAAGTGCTAAGTTTTGGAAGTTTCCATTTGGGACATAAACCTTGTCTTGAAATCTACATCCATACTTGACCTTTAAAAGTATTCTTAAGACCTTAGAATAAGATTTCCATTTGCATTAGACACTTTAGAAGATCAACAAGAACAAAACCCCAAAAAAAAATAAAAACTATAAAACAACGAAGTAAGAAAAAAGTTAACTAAGCACATATGGTGCACCACACTTCATCAGTTTATGATACCTGGATTCATAATTTATGTAGAGCAATTTAAGACGTTAAATTGACTAGACACTCCCCATGAGTTTTATTTATATCTATTGTTTTTATTTGTGTGTTCTCTTGTCATCCTCTCTTTTGTGTTCTTTCTTGTTGTATACTACATTCTTTCAACTATTTTTCATGTTTTTCTCTCTATTGTTTTCATGTTGACCCTCCCTTATTCTAGAGTAATTTGTTCCTTCTCTCGATCCATGAGGAGGAGATAGGGATGGAACTGTTATCACTCAAGGAAACTCTCCTAGGTTGCAGCTCGGAGATGCCTGGTAACATATAATCTTCAATATTGTTCTCTGAACTATTGGAATAAATGATGGTTTGGATCAATCCAAATAACCATTTCAACTGTTTTTACTCAAGAAATGCATGAATACCCTCAGCTTACAAGGCTTTAGACCACTAATGTTCAATAGTTTGTAAATTCAATGAATGGATGGAGAATACTGACCATACCGACAGATCCATATATATAAACACATATGAATGGCTAGCTATAGGTAGCAAATGAGAATACTTACTGTACTGGCAGATGCATATATAATAACACATATGAATGGCTAGCTACAGGCAGTAAAGAAGCTTGCAAATCTAATTTATCAATGCAGAGATAAGATGGCAGTTATCTGGCATTAGATACAGAAGAAACGTGAACAAATTGTTCAAGTGCAAGCTTAGAACAAGGGAGAAAATGAACATTGAACATATAACAACAAAAGAAGCTTGTATTGCTAATGAATGAAGATGAGAAGCCTGAGTAGCAGTCTCATTAGTCTCCAGAAGTTGAACCCTTGCTACATTTAGTTTTCAGCCTTTTATAAGCCTTTTACAATGCTCCCGAGTTCTCTAAGGCTCGGAGTCTTAATTTGTCTGATATGTCTTGTTAATTGATTGATTCCTTGAATAGGCAAGCATGGATCAAAGTTTTTCTCCTTCTGACAAAGGAATAACCACCTTTAGGTAGTTTGATGCGCCATTTGGGAGCTCTCTCGTGCCAGAGATGCCCCATGATGTTTGTTTTGTTGAGTTGTGATGTGGCCTTTGATATTTATGTTTGTTTTGGACAAATGCACATGTTGTGTTACTTCTCAGCCTCTTTGTTGATTTGGGGATGAGCCGCGTGTGCTTTGGCCCTTTAAAATTTTTAGCAAATGCATGCCTTCTGTTAACCCAGAACAACACTGCCATATTATGGACTTCTGCTGAAAAAAAATGACTGTTTCTGTTTTAAACGAAAAACACAACAACACTGAGAAATCCCGCCCCTCTTTATCCTTTTCAGACTTCAAAAGTCCTCAAAAAAGGTTTATTCTTCTATCGGTTCTACCCTTTGGGTCATTGTTGCCTATCGCAGATGGTCGGGTCCCTTTGTTCCTTTGTATTTTGAAATATGATTGAAAACTCTGAAAACACGGGAAAATTGGCCTTTAGCGGACTTCAAACATTATAGATTTCATTCCTGAACCCTTTTGGATCTAGGACTCATCGCTATTGGCGCTACCCTATTCCCCTTTGTATTTTGTTATATAACAAAATTACATTAAGAATGCATTGAAACCGGCCTTTGTGAGGATCTCAAGTAATATATAATTCACATCCCCGATCCTTTTGGGTCCAGGCTTCATCACTATCATCGCTGCCATGTGCATAGGCCTCACCCCTTGGTGTTGCTCCACTGCAATATAACGATGCAATTTGATCACAATCACTTATCGCTCATGCATAGGGCCTTCACTTTAATGGTCAATACCTCACTGATGCGATCCGCCAATCTGATCATCAGAGATTGCTGATTGGAGGGGTCTTGCACCCATCCTTAAGTAATCCTCTTTGTAGCGTTGATTACAATTAGCCACTTAGATCTGGGCCGTTGATCGGCCAGATCTAACGGCTACTGTTCTTTCAATGTTTAAGCCTGTGATTTTTGTTTTTTCATGGTTTTCAAGTGTTTTTTGCCTCCCGATAGTGTATTTCCTCCCTTCCGAGGGCTCTCCTCTTGCACTAATTTTGACCTTTGCATGATCTTGAGAAAATCTTGAAGATTTCAAGAGAATTTTTGGATCTATTTCCATGATTTTAAGCAAATCTGGAGACTTTAAGAGCATATATGGATCCAATTTTGGGCCTTTTTCCAGCAAAGCTAACACTGGCTCATTTTGGTGATGAAAGCCTCCCTGTGAGGTTTCAAGAACTACAGAACAATGCCTTTCCTATAAAAAAAAACAAGGTCAAATCTTCCTCCTAGTGTTGCATTGGGCATGGAGTCTATTTACCATGAAATAAAAACTTGAAAAAACATATTTACAATACCAAGGCTTGAAAGCCTTAACTGAAATAAAGTTTGAAGAACAACCCATTGACTAGGCCATCAAAAAACATCTCCTCCTTCCTTTAATGTATCCCTTTTGAGAAAATAGTCACCAAACTGAAAATTGACCCTTTTTACCTTTCTATCAAAGGTTTCTTTCTCTCGGTCAATGTGCATATCAGCAAAATCATCAAAGACTTGTAAAAGCCTATTAATTTGATCATCTACTTCAAAAAATTTCCATCATTTGACATTATCAGGCAGAGATGGTCCACATTTCACCTCATCTCTAAATGATTTCAGCCTTGGATGTTTTTCTTGGAAGGTTTTGTACACATGCTGAATGATAAGGTCTACTTCATACTCTGTTGTGTCATTTGTGACCTAAAACGTTAGTATAAAAAATGAATCAATGTATTCCTCAGTGATATGGAAAACCGGTTTCTGAAGCTTAGTAGAGGCCAACTGAGATTCTTCAATCTTAAGAAAATAAGCTCCAAAATCAGTGTCAACAGCATAGATGGGATGATTGGTGGGATTCCTTTCATCATTGATTATATAAGCCAACTGATCTTCTCTATATAACCTCCTGCTTTCACCTCCAAAAACTAGGATAGTAGCATAGGATAGATCATTTTGCAATGTTCCACCTAATCTCTTGATCCAGCCTCTGGAACGTAACATGCCAAACTTGGGGGGGACATCTGCTACCACAATATCCATCATCATGCTCTTTATGGGCAACTGAGACAAAGTGAAGGCTAAATCCTTGATTAGTCACAGGAATTCCACTTTTCTAGAGTCAAAAGGAAACATGTCATGGTAAGGCTTGGTAATGTCAAGACCCAATTTATACATGACAGCCTTGGGAATTAGATTATGGCTGGCTTCAGTGTCCAGAAGGCAATTGTAAAGGATTTTATCATGAATAGACAGAGAAACATAGAATGATGGGGAGCTATCTTCACAATTTTCAATCATTGGGCTAAGAATATCAGCTAGTTGGTCATCTTGCAGATTTAAATAGTCAGTGGAGGCTTGGATGGATTTATGCTCAAGAGCCTCAAGGATAGATTTCTTGAAGGACTCATTCTTCACTAGTTCAATCAGAGGCATAGGTATTCTTAGCTTTTGAATTTTTGATTGAAAATTGAAAGAAGAAGGGGGCTTGTCAAGCCCTCTTACCTCTATGGTTGGAGCTTTGAGGATGATAGGATCAACTGTTGGTTGCTTCTGCTTATTAGCTTGATGTTCTGCATGGACAACAACTTTATGAACAGGAGTTTCCTTGACATTATTCATCTTCAACCTTAGATTTTATCTTTGTTGATCTTCAATTTGTAGAATAGCTTCACCGTCCCACTCTTGGCTGATTTGGTCATTGAATAATGACTTTTCATAGGCAGATTTGGTTAAAAAAGGGGCACTACCTTCATCTTCCATACAATGGATCTCATCATCTTCTTCAAACTACTCTTCCTCCATGACTGCATTCTGAAAAGGGGTCTTCACCCTTTAGTCTTCATTGGCATCTTTGCTTCTTTGTAAAATCTGCAACTGCTCATTAGTTCTTCTATATGGATTTGGATTTCTAGGAGAAAAGGTATTAGGAACTCTCCCTTTCCCAAGGTGCTGCTCAATCTTTAATTTGGAGATTTTAGAAGCTAATGACTCTATCATCTTGGTCATTTTATCTATCTTGGGATCTGAAGATGATGAGGACTTGCCCCTCTATCTTCTTCTATCAACATTTCCCTTGAGTTTTCTGCAGCCATAATGTTTTATTCTACTTCCAAGGCTACATCCTACATGTCAGCCCAAGTAGCACATTGCCTCTCCCTCAACTGTAGGCAGAAGTCAAAATCAAAAGCACAGGCATAAGTGAGTTTAGCAGAGGTAGTAATGGGCTTTACTTCAACTGGTATCTTGTTGTACATACGATTAAACCTCTTATTAAAATCTAACAGCAACTCACCATTTTCTCTCTTTAAGTTGCCAAAATCAGTGTGGTAGTAGAGGAGATCCTTCTTATCCCCACAATGCTTTAGAAATGCATCATCTAAAGCCTCAATACCTGCTATAGATCTTGGGGTCAGTTCTCTAAACCATTTTCTAGCCTCTCCATCTAGGCTTTGGACAAAGACTCTCATCCAGACATCATCTTCACTAATGTCCATGTTACCAGCATAGCTACAGAATGACTCAAGATGTTCTTCAGCTGTAACACCTTCATTCCCAGTGAAATTAGGCATATACTTCTGATATTCTCCAGTAGGCATGGCATTCAAAGGAGTGGGTAGTATTAGAGGTCCATACCTAGCAGCTATGATTCTTTCCATTTTGGTGGGTGCTTGTGGACCTGCCATAGTTATGGTGGCCATTAGAGTACTAGCAATCTGAATGATAGAGGGCTGAGGAGTGATTTATAGGACTAAAGGAGTATGATGGATAGGAGGTGAGGTTTCCTTTGGGCTTACAACAAAAGGAAAACCTAAAGAATAAGGAGCTTTATGAATCTCTGAGAGTTTTTCTTCGCTGCTAATATTAGATGCTATACTCTCAACATGTATTTGTTCTATTATAGGCCTTTCTTGAAGAGATATAGGAGATTGTTTAGGTTTACCTGAACCTGATGCTCCTTTCTGCAACACCTTTCTTTCTTTGATGATTTTTTTAGGATCAAATACTGGGTTAGGTTGTGACTTCTGAGGATTTCTCTGAGTATGCCTCACAAACTAAGCCAGAACTATGAAGTGGAGTCGCCAAGAGGTTCGGCCTCCAGTAGAGTCGCCAGATAGATGATTACAACAAAAAATGTGCCCAGACTTTGTATATAATCAAAGTTGGATCTGTGTCATCTCCCAGGGAAGCTGAGCTTCAGTTTCCTCCCCTCGGCAACGGCACCAATTATGTTATCACTCCAGTAAACTCTCCTAGGTTGCAGCTTGGAGATGCCTGGTAACATATAATCTTCAATATTTTTCTCTAAACCATTGGAATAAATGATGGTTTGGATCAAGCCAGATAACCATTTCAACTATATTTTTACTCAAGACATGCATGAACACCCTCAACTTACAAGGCTTTAGACCACTAATGCTCAATAGTTTTTAGATTCAATGAATGGATGGAGAATAATGACCATACCGACAAATGCATATATATAAACACATATGAATGGCTAGCTACAAGCAGAAAATGAGAATACTGATTGTACTGGAAGATGCATATATAATAACACATATGAATGGTTAGCTACAAGCAGTAAAGAAGCTTGCAAATCTAAGTTATCAACGTAGAGATAATATGACAGTTATTTGGCATTAGATACAGAAGAAACATGAACAAACTGTTCAAGTGCAAGCTTAGAACATGATAGAAAATGAACATTGAACATATAACAACAAAAGAAGCTTGTATTGCTAATGAATGAATATGAGAAGCTTGAGTAGCAAAGTCTCATTAGTCTCCAGAAGTTGAACCCTTGCTACATTTAGTTTTCAGCCTTTTATAGGCCTTTTACAATGCTCCTAAGCTCTCAAAGGCTCTGAGTCTTAATCTGTCTGATTTGTCTTGTTAACTGATTGATTCCATGAATAGGCAAGCATGGCTCGAAAGTTTTCTCCTTCTAACAGAGGAATAACCACCTTCAAGTAGTTTGATGCACTGTCTGGGAACTCTCTCGTGCCAGAGATACCCCATGATGTTTGTTTTGATGAGCTGTGTTGTGGCCTTTGATATTTATGTTTTTTTTGGACAGTTGCACATGTTGTGTTGTGTTTTGTTACTTCTCAGCCTCTTTGTCAATTTGGGGATGAGTTGCATTTGTTGTGGCCCTTTCAAATGTTTAGAAAATGCATGCCTTCTGTTAACCCATAATAGCGCTGCCATATTGTGGACTTCTACCGAAAACAATGACTGTTTCTATTTTAAACAAAAAACATAGAAAGACTGAGAAATCCCGCCCCTCTCTGTCCTTTTTGGGCTTCAAAAGTCCTCAAAAATGGTTTATTCTTCTATCAGGTCCACCCTTAGGGTCGTTATCGCCTATCGCGGATGGTTGGGTCCCTTTGTTCCTTTGTATTTTGAAATATGCTTGAAAAAATCTGAAAACATGGGAAAATTGGCCTTTGGCGAACTTCAAACATTATTGACTTCATTCTTGAACCCTTTCGAGTCTGAGACTCATCGCTATCGGCGCTGCCCTGTTCCCCTTTGTATTTCATTATATAACGAAAATACATTGAGAATGCATTAAAATCAACCTTTGTGTGGATCTCAAATAATATATATTTCACTTCGTGGATCCTTTCGGGTCTGGGCTTCATCGCTATCAGTGCTGCCATGTGCATAGACCCCACCCCTTGGTGCTGCTCCACTACGATATAGTGATGTGATCCGACCGCAATCGCTTATTGCTCATGCCCAGGGCCTTCACTTTAATCGTCGATACCTCGCTGACGCGACCCGCCAATGTGACTTGCCGAACCGATCATCGAAGATCACTAATCGATGGGGTCTTGCACCCATCCTTAAGTTGTCCTCTCAGCGGCGCCAATTGCGATTAGCCGCTTAGATCTGGGCCATTGATTGACCAGATCTAACGGCTGCTATTCTTTCAATGTTTAAGCCTGCGATTTTGGTTTTTTCATGGTTTTCAAGCGTTTTTTGCCTCTCGATAGTGTATTTCTACCCTTCCAAGGGCTCTCCTCTTGCACTGATTTTGACCTTTGGATGATCTTGAGAAAATTTTGAATATTTCAAGAGATTTTTTGGATCCATTGGCATGATTTTAAGCAAATTTGGAGACTTTAAGAGCATATATGGATCCAATTTTGGGCCTTTTTCTAGCAAAGCTAACAGGAACTTCCCTTCCCCCCATTTTGCCCACGCATGAACTTCAATGCCTATCAATGCAGGCAATTTAAGTTAGGGTGGTAAGTGAAATATTAAATGTGAGTCGGTTAAAGTTTGTTCTTGGCACACCACAAGCAACATCCCCCTAGAAATTTGAATACGTGACCCTCCCTTCAGTTTAGAAATCAATTAATTTTTTACACAAATTTGCAAATGCTTAAAAAATGAAATTCACATAAATATATTTACATATACGGAGTGCAACAAAAAGAACTATTACAACATTAATCATAAAATTTCATTAATTTAAAAAAATAGGAAAATTAAATCTTAAAAAATTATATTCGTTATATATATATGTGTAATTCTTCATATGAAGAAGAATTATAATTATAATTATAATTATAATTAATATATATATATATATATATTAATTTTTTTTTTTTTCCTTATATGTATCATATGTATCATCTATTTCATGGTATCCAAGTTCATTAAATTCACAATATAAATGATAGTTAGGAATAGCATTAGTTTATTCACATACATGAAAGGCAAGGACACATATTTCATTTCTCAATGTATTTGATTTCGTAAGTCAAATCATTTAAGATAAGACAAGTATATTCTATTTAAACTTTAAGACAATATATATAATGGTGAATACTATTTAAAAGGGATAAATACATTTCAAGAGTTAAATTTAATGATAATATATATTAAGGTTAATGAAAATTTTAAATGATTTTGTGGGAATAGGGATGGATAAAGGAGATGCAATATCAAAGAAGTCATACAATTATGCAAAGAAATGTGTGAACACTTTCAACTCGCTTTAATAGAGTAACATGTGTTTCACAAATATAAATCCATAAAGGAAAAAGGATATTTATGAGGCAATTTGATATTTGATTTGTTCATACTACATTTAACTTCAACATTTATGATAATGAGGAAATGAGCACAAAAGAATCGATTGTTTTCTTCAGTAACACCTTAAATCTTGTTATCACTGGGCTAGACAGGTTGGGTTGTGTCGACCTCTAACCAAGTGTAATTATTTCAAACCAACTTTTGATGGGAAGCTAGCCCTTCCAATCTAAGAGGGATCTCTCAATATACTTAAAAATTTGACTATAATAAGCTCAAAAATTTAGATGGCTAACTCTGTTTTTTCATGTGATTTTGTAGGTGAAGGAAATTGTGATGACTACCACCATTGGGCATGGAGTCAAATTACAGAAATGGAAAACAATAGAGTTTAATGGGAGTTGAGGCATCTATGGCTTTAAAATTAATATCAAATGAACATTCAGAGTCATATAGAGTATGTGAAGGAAATTGGAGCACTTAACAAGAATTCCAAGTAACCAAAATACTATGAATACTGAAGAAAATAAATAAATAGTAAGAGCACGTGAAGCCATACATGAATCTCACGTACAAAAACATATTTGCTGCAATATTTATACTAACTCGATCAAAGAGTTACATAGGGTTAGCTTCTCACATTATCGATCAACCTCCTTTAGAGTCAACTAACTACAAATATATAGAGTAAGACCACCATCATGTCATTAATTACAAAAATATGCCACTTGGGCTAGATTCGATCAAACAGTTATGAGACCTTATCCTACTTGACACCTATCTAGAAAACATAGGGATTTTTGTTTTACATAATTTGAATACAAGTAGGACTCTTCCACCATAAATGAACTCAACCAAATTATGTTTTATGGATCTTATCGAACCAAACTAATTTTCTCAATGTGCTGGAGTTGATGTGTCCCTTTCCACATGGATGTTGACTTGGTTTACATGCTGAGCTAGACCTCCACCAAGTCAAATTTCAAAATTTATGGCTAGGAAATTTCTGTAAAATAGGCTTCAAATACAAGTGTGTATTTTCCAAACCCTGATAATTGTATAAAAACTAAGAGAGGTTTTTGTATATTATCCAGTTCTTAACAAAAACCTCCATATTTCCAAAATTCAGTTTCATTTGGTTAAAAAGGGAGCCCAAATTTTACTACTAAAACAGTTATTTCCAAAATTTTTGTAGCAAATTTTGGTAGCAAATTTCAAAACCATCCTATGCTGTCATTTTGATGTCTTTGTTGATTCTGAGGTGTTTAGTAATGTTTTTTTATGAAACTCATGCTACCAAAACTCTCTCAACTAAAAAATTTTGTGGATTTTCTTTCCATGGAAAGTTAAGACAATTTTGTAGCAAACGTTGGTAGCAACTTTCAAAAACACCCTTATGCTACCTCTTTTCTCTCTTTGCTAGTTTTGAGGTCTTCTTTGATGTTTATAAGCTAAACATAGGCCTTTATAACTATTTTTGCTGAGCTTTAGACCAGCCTTAACCTCCATGGAAAGCTACAACAATTTTGTAGCAAATTCTCAAATTCATTATGGGCACTTGCTACGAAAGTTCCTAAATTATAAGTTTTTATAATTTTCATGATCCTTAATGCCTCCTTATGACTCCTAATATCATGTTGACTATATATATGGTTGAGTTGGCTGGTTTATGTATAGTGAAGACAAAAATTGAGAATTTTAGCATATCATGGAGTAGCATCTACTTGTGCTTGCAAATCTTTGACTTGAGTTTGAAACTTCCTTCTATCAGCTTGCACCCACTTGTTCCTTCTATACATATGATTCAATGTCTTTTGCAGTCGTAGAATTCTCTTTTTCTTTTCCTAGCCTTTTTTGCAATTTCCTCATCGAAATCTAATTGCTCCAACACATACTTCTTCATTTCTTCAACTTCCAATTTGGCCTCTATCAGCTATTCTCATGAATTTATTTTTATGTTATGGTTGCAACACGTAGGAGCTCCTTCTTGCCACCTGCAAATCAAATTGAGAACACCTAGACCACACTATGATAGCGAAACCAATTCAAAGTGAAATGAAAACGATGGGGAATGCTTTGTTCTGTGAACATTTTGGGGATAAAAGTAAAAAAAGGTGAACTCTGACAAGTAATGATACTCCACAGTGACAAAGACACATGATTTATTTTTAACCATTAATAATCAGTAGGGTTTTGGGTTTGCTAGAAAAATATTGGCAGATGTGATAGGCTTGCTACAAAAGTTTCAGACACTTCCGTAGCAAATACTATGTTTTCATAGCTAAATTTGCTACGAATTTGGACAAAATTTCCTTATTGGCTAAATGAAAATTACGAAGAAGTGAGATTGACACAAATGATGATTTGGAACTTGACTCATACAGTGGACCTCACTTAGGCTCATGTTGACTCTGCACACTTACTAGGTGACCAAATAGCTTCTTCTTTTTTGTAAATGAATTTTATTTTAAGAAAAATGAAAACTTTAACTAATTTAACCAATTGACTCAAAAACTAACTCCAAAGGTTATCATGGATAACAAGTGGCATGTAATATATGAAAAAAAATGATTAAGATGAAGATTTAAACATAGGAATGTCATATCAACATAAATATCATTTAAATTTGTAAGAGATAATGCAAATATAAAATTCAAAATCAACAAATACACTTTCATTTTTACATGTTTTGTTAACCACCACTTTGAATGCAATGGGTATAGAGAAAAAAATAATAATGATGATGATAATTAATTAGATAGTGGATTACCCAAAACTAATCAATTCAAAAAATTGCACATCAATCAATAAAACTCATCATGAAAAATGTATTGGCCCCCAAACAAGTGTTACAATTATTCCAAAGTTGTCAATACAAGTTTGAATATCATATTAAACCATAATCACTACAAGGGACAAACTATCACTTGTCAAGCACTTTACTTGCATTATGCTCTAGGGGATAGTGGAATGTCCTCACACCAAATTCACTCTCTAATGGATGCACTATTGAATTTTGTAGCTATCGTCGATCTTCATAATTAATATTTTGTCCCTTGATGAGTTTGCGATGAGAAATATAAAGTATGTTCTTTATGTTATTGACAAAAGAGAAAATATATGACATTTTCTTCATGTTGGTTCTTTAAAAGAGAATATTTGAATTTTTTAATATTTGAATTTTTGGCTCCAAAGAAGCCAGGTTGGTCCTCCTCCTAGTCAAGCTAGCTACAATATAAAGGCACCCCATATAGCCTAGTAGAATATTATATATATGAAGCAATTGACCTCCTTCCTAAGCAAGCAAGAAACTCAGTTTCTATGAGGAAAGAAAAGAACTATGAGGAACATGAAGAAGGGCTAAGGAAATTAAACAAGGTCTAAGGATGAATTTCTAAGAAGATGAAGGCCAAATTTCATAGGCATGTTGCAGGACTAAATTTCAAAGGCATGTTGCATGACCAAATTTCAGAGGCATGTTGCAGGACTGAGTTTCATAAGCAAGTTATTGGACTGAATTTGAGAGACATGTTGTAGGACTTAATTTTAGAGGCATGTTGTAGGACCAAATTTCATAGGCATGTTGCAGGATCAAATTTATGAGTACAAGACCGAATTTTTGAATGGGCAAGCTTATGACTTAACTAGGAAGGAGTTGGACCAGGTTTGACCAAGTCTCTTTGTTGGTCAGTTTGACCTTATGGTTGAATGGATGATCTACGTGTGTCTCTTGTTGAATTGAATAATTTTTCTAAGGAAAATGTTATTGGGGTTTTCCCCCATGTGGGTGTTCCTATGGTAAATGTTTGTTCTTGATTTGGTTCTCTTTATGATCCTAATGTCTATTGTTTAAGATCTTATGTGTAATTACTTTATGATGAAATTTAATAAATGAAATATTGAATTAATAAATCCTAAAAAGTAATTATCTGTTTAGAATACCTATGAGAAATCAACATGATATCAGAGGTTGGGTGAAAGAGCAGACTAAAAAATAAGCTTAGATTTGCCCTATTGTCCATGATTTGAAATTCAAAAGAATCCCTAATCTCATATGGATTGAGTTTCCTTTATAACGTCACTTCTTATTAATTCAATATTCATATTAATAGAAGGTAGAACCCCTAGTCTGAAATTCTCAGAAGGCCAAAAGGCCTCAGTCCCAATTTCAAGTAGGTTGAAAGGGCCTCATAAACTAGTTGCAGGGGGGAGAAAGTCTCAAAAATCCTGATCAAGGATCGAAGCCCTAATTTAAGAATGAATTCCATAAAATTACCTCAAGAAGTTTGGAAAATATCTTTAAGGGACAAATCAAGGGTCTATGAAAGCTAAAGAAGACAGGCCAAGGGTCTAAACCGTGTCAAAAGGGTAATTGAGACTTAACAAAGACCTTCACGTTAAGAACCTTGAAAAACATCTTAAACATAATTAGAGTCACCTGTAATGAACATTGGATGCCTTTTGACATCATTTTTTTATGCCCATTGGAGTAGTCTCTAAGATGAAAAGTCTACATTGTGTCATGCTTTGAAATCAAAGATCAAAACCTAGATTTTGAAGATAGAAGTTGATAATGATATTTGCAATGAAGGATTACTTCTCAAAATATGAGGTTATTTTGCATGCTACAAGGCCGAAAAAACCTCAAAGGAAAGGTACCAAGACCTAGGAATCTTAGAAAGTAACTCAAAGTAGTAAAAAATGGTCTCACTCAATGTTAAAGCTAGCAAAGGTGTCTTTCAAGAAACCTACTGAAGCCTCCTTGCATTACAAGGTATGTATTTTTGCTCTAAGTGATTTTGGTCCACGTCAAAATTCTTTTAAGCAACAAAGAAAAGGTATGCCACCCTCAAGTTTCAAAATAAAAACTCAAGATAATATTGTGCCAAAGAATTGTTCCTTTGCTCAAATCAAAGAAAATATCGTTGAACGTGTTTGAGCTTACCTTAAAATTTCATTCCAAAGGGATGAATAGAGATAGGTTCAAAGTATTTTCTATAAAGGACCTTGTTTTCTTGCCTCGATCAATAGAGTAAATATCTTTGTGGAAACTATTGAAACATCATGTTTTATTAACATGATACCAGTCAACAAAAGGGAAGTATTCATTAATCTCTTATGGGTTGTATGAATACAAAAAGAATTTTTACAATTAGTTGACCCTAGAAGACCTAAATGATATGTGTAAAAGAAAGGCCTTTGCTAGAGATTGAACATCTACCAACATATAAGTCATCCTAAGATATAATGACTTCATTACAATGTGGTTCAATATTGATAAGGTTAAAAGGTAGAATACGAAGGATGAACCAAATTCACTTGTGCCAAAATTCTTTCCATCCTAAAATTGAAATGAATTATTTTTTTGTATCTAGCTGTGCAAGATACAAAATTTAAGAAATGTCACATATGTAGTATGCAGAAGATGTCTTGCAAAGGAAGTTAAGAAAACAATTTGCAAGGAGTTAATGGTTATCAAATCTAAAGAAAATTACTTGAAATCTCATATTAAGGTAGAATGCATCCTTAATACACTTTTTTTAGGTGTATGAACAGGTAGGACAATTAGATGATTTGAATGCTTAAGGAAGATGAGTTACTTGATTTAGAAGAATCAAGGAGACATGAAGATATTATGGTCTCGAATGTTTTTTATATGAAAATATAATGTGTTAGTGATGTTTTTATTATTACCAGAAGGACTACTGAAGAGTGTGTGAAACTTATGAGGATTAATTGTTTGCTAAAGCGTTAGGATTGTATGGATTTTGGAATATGACAAAATATGTTGGACTTACAAGAGGTGAAAAATGGATCTTTGAAAAAACTACGGTTTGGAAGACTAAAAGTCTTGGATATGAGAAAATATATGGTTTTAGACATTTGGATATCTAGGGTTTGTAAACCCTAGTAGGTAGAAAGGGATTGAATAAGAAAGTTCTATATTTTTATGGACACAACCCTAGGATTGGATCTAGATCAATATTCTACTAAAAGTAGAAACCCTATCTCATGCAAGGAAGTAATGGAAACATGATGATGATATGGATGAGGTTAATAAAGTCATAATATGGATGCAAGGAAGCTAAGATCAAGAGGGAGTTGGAATTCCCTATAATCCTCAAAAGATAAGTCTTTTTTATCTCTCTTCTTTGATTATTACTACTGTTGTTGATAGTTATTCTCTTGTCTTTGTATCCTTTGCTTGGTTGTAATTGTTCTTCCATGGCCTCCTAATGAGGATTGTAGGTACACAGTGAAAGTTGTCAAGGCTCTAGAAAGAAGATGGAAGAACTGGAGAAATGAAGCAAAGAAATCGAGCTTTCCCAGAATCATGATTAGCATTGAGAGATATTGTACTAGATGAGATTTGAGCTCAGACAGAGAAGGAAAATCAAGAAGTTTGAATTATACGTTGATTGTTCCAAAGAGAAGTCAATTTTCTAGCATGTAGCTATTGATATGATAGGTAAGTACAAAACAAGAGTTGAGAATAGAAGGTTCTCCCAAAAAGAGGGAAAGGATCATGACAAGATTTTTGCTCTAGCTATGAGGTACACTTATGTTAGAACTATTAACATTGTTTTTAAATTGCACCAAACGGATGTAGATATTGTTTTTCTCAATAAAATAATTGAAGAGGAAGAAGTGTGCATAGAGCTACCTTAAGGCTTTGAGGTACATGAGAAGAAGTATCATGATTGAAGAATGATTTATATGATCACAAGAAGAAATGTTGGCTTATATTCTTCGATTTATGAATATTTGATGAGTCTTGGTTCATATTATTATTAGTATATGATTTGTCTCTAACAAAAGAAAAAAGACTCCTCTGTTAGAGGGAGAAATTATGTCAGAAATATTTCCTTAATGAGGAACCCTTGTTTCAGATTTGGAGGGAGTAGACCTCTGAGTTCGAGATGATGGATTGTCATTGAAATTGTCAAGATAGATAGCTAATATGCTAAAATGAAGCAGTGATAGAGGGAGTAGCCAAAACTACCACAACAAGTTATGTTTCAATGAGAGAGGGAGCACCCAATCACGGTGACAAGAAAGTAGTTGTGGTGATGGATCCAATGAAAGGAAGCTAATCATATTTTATGAGTCAAGGCATGTTTCTCAACATGATTTGGTATACCAACATCATAGAGTTGGCCATGGAAAGTTCAGTTATGATTTGATATTTGTCCCAAAAAGTGAAGGACAATTGCTTATTCAGATTGGGTAAAGAGTGTTGAAGATAGAAAGATATCATTAGGAGATTGCTTCAGTTTGGGCTCCATTATAATTTCTTAAATGAGAAGGAAACATACATCTATTGCACTCATTATTGCATACATCAAGTATAATATAGCTGGATTGGAAAAATGAGAAGCAGTAAGGCTTCATAGACCACTTGCAAGATTTCCTTGATCAAGTGCAAGTGACAACCATGATGATAGGTCGAAGCAAAGTGATATCTAGTATTGAGATATGGTAAAAAAGGAAGTAATATGGCTTTAGTATTATTCTATAGTATATCATATTGTTGGTGAAGACTTTGTCCCAGGATGAAGTTTGCATATACTTCAGAGATAAGCTCGACCTTGTTGAGATTTTATCTCTCAGAGAGAAGGAGTGCTAATGAGATAGAATCATGCACTGGCATTCTCCCCGTGTCAGTATATTAACCTGAATCAAGAAGAATGGGTCGATAGTGGACTGAAATTCTCCATATGTCAAGTATATTAACCAAAATTAGGGAGAATGGTCCGACAGAGGACTAACATTCTTCCTATGTCAAGTATGTTGACTCGAATTAGGAAGAATGGTCTTGGAGCATCAGGTTCATTTAACATCAGGCCCTATATTAATCAGATAGAGTATGACCATTCGAGATTCACCGTGTGTCAAATAAAATCACACGAATGATGGTGAACCAAGACTAGTCTATATACCATGTATCAGATAGACCCGTATTATGGTGACTAGTTGATGCTACATTATGTACCATGTGTTTGAAGTACCGACCCAGATTATGTTGAGGATATACCATAGATCTGAGGTACTGACTTGAATTATGGTAACTCGTTGATATTGTTTAATTACCATGTGTCAAATGTGTTTGACAATATTATGGTAATTGGTTGATGTTATTGGTTTACTTGTTGACTCGATTACGGTGATTGGAATATGATGATGATTTGTTATAACCTTTCTTAGAGAAATTTTTCAACATGAGAACATCCAAATAGTCATTATGAATACCTCCCTAGCTAAGAGGGAGTGTTGAATTTTGTAGCTATGGGTGGCCTTCATAATTAATATTTCATCCCTTAATGTATTTGCAATGAGAAATATAAATCATGTTCTTCATGCTATTGTCAAAAGAGAAAATAGATGACATGTTCTTCATGTCAATTCCTTAAAAGAGAAAATTTGAAATTTTAATATTTGAATTTTTGGCTCCAAAGAAACCAAGTCAACCCTCCTCTACTCAAGTCATCTCCAATCTAAAAGGCCCCACATCCGACTTAGGAAAAAGAGAATATATATAATATATATATATATATATATATATATATATATATATATATATATATATATATATATTATATATATATATATATATATATAATATATATATATATATATATATATATATATATATAATATATAGATATAGATAGATAGATAGATAGATAGATAGATAGATAGATAGATATAAGGCATTCGACCTCCTTCCTAGGAAAGCAAGCAACTAGGTCTATCCGAGGAAACAAAAAAATTCTAAGGAAAAATAAGAAGGGTTGATGCAACCAAACAAGGTCTAAGGATGAATTTATGGAATGAAGGCTAAATTTTAGAGGCATGTTGCAGGATCAAATTTTAAAGGCATGATGCAAGATTGAATTTCAGAGGCATGTTGCAGGATCACATTTCAGAGACGTGTTGCAACACTGAATATCATAGGCATGTTGCAGGACCAAATTTTAGAGGCATGTTGCAAGACCAAGTTTTAGAGGCATGTTGCAGGACGAAATTTCTTAATGGGCAGGCTTATGACTTGACTAGGAAGGAGTTGGACCAGGTTTGACCAAGTCTCTTTATTGGTCATATTGACCTTATGGTAAACTAGATGATCTAAGTGTGTCTCTTATTGAACTAAAGAAATTCTCTAAGGAAAAGGTTTGGGTTTCCCCCCATGTGGGTTTTCCCATGGTAAATGATTGTATTCTTTATTTGGTTGTCTCTTTATGATCCTAATGTCTATTGTTGAATATATTTTGTGTAATTACCTTATGATGAAATTGAATGAACGAAAAATTAAATTAATAAATCATAAGAATTAATTATCAGTTTAGAAGATCTATGAAAAATCAACAAGCACCACATCTCTAGCTCATTTGGATAAAAATGAAAATCAAATAGTCTCCTCAAACCATGCACCCAAATCCAGAATAAAAGCCTTGGAGTGGAAGTAAACCTTAAAAAATAGAAGCTACTCTACCTACTCACTCATAGAAAGGTCCATTTTGAAGAAAAAATATAAATAAGGTCCAACTAGGGCACCCTCTTTTACTAAAGATATAAAAATGTATCCGCTCTCCAAGTGAGTGTCATCCTTTGTTGTATAGATGAGTTTTACTTGAAGAAACCGGTACTAAAAAAATAAATCTCTGAATAACATGTATTGAAGTGCAAGTCACATTGGAAAGACTTGGAGTGCAATTCAAATCAACATGAATATTTAGTAAGTAGTAAGAATAAATCCCACTCATAATAAACCACATGCACTCCAAAAATAGCAGGGAAACTTTTCCTAATGATGCTCCCACCCCTTGGAATATAAGCTACTTAATCTAAAATTTAACCTAAAAAGGATACTTATAATGCTAGTTACCCCAAATAAAACTTACATTGTAGTCAAATCAAATTGTCAGGTAGGATGCACGCCTCATTTGCTTAAAATATTCAAGCATTTTCAAGGTTATTAGTCTTCGAGATAATAAAACCCAACACAAGTGAAAAGGCACTATTGAATACCAATTATTTTTACAACCAACAAATCCTAACTTTTACTTTCCCAAGATAAATTAAAATTTGGCCCACATGATGATCACCATAAAGGATATCCAAAAATGAAAAATTCCCAAAACATAAAGTCCTCCAAATACATGATTAGTTTCTTAAAAAAAATGCCTAAGTTTGATTTATTTAAACCCTAGTGTTTTACTTTCTTAGATCATCACTAAGTTTACATAAATGATATTTTCTATAAAGCGAAAAGTTTCATTAGTTTCCATAAACCCTAAATTTGACTTAATGAAACACGACTATTTTATTTTCTATAATCAGCACCTAAACTAAAGAATAAGTATCTCCATAAAGGGAATCTCAAAATATTCTTAGATTTAAAAAATGTGAGCTTTCTAAACAAGAAAATATTTTCAAATAACAAATCTTGAAACTCTGAAAATAACCCTTTACCCTCCCCAAACATGTGCCAAATAATGCATGTCATGTGAATGCCTCAAAAACCCATTTAAAGTAGTACCAAGGCTAGAAGATGTCCAAATTAAAGCACTAAATATGACATCCTACAATTTAAGTAAAATTTTAGTAGAAAAACTTAACCTTTCAAACATCAAAACTAGAAAAATGTCCCCATGAACATGTTGCATATGTTATCCCTTGATGTAACTGACCAACTCTAGAAACATAATTCAACTAGATCATGAACACTAGAACCATAAGATGTACTTGCCAATATGTTGTACTTAACACTTGAATACAAGTAATAAAATTCAATGTTAACAATGCTTTGGCTCAGACCAAGGAGAATAATGTTTTGAGGATTAAAAATTATGTATGAAAAGATAATTGAATTACACCAAAGTATACAAGGATGGAAAATAACCATCATGAGGACAAAGATGATTTCTTTCAATGAAGACAAAAGTCTATTTTTTAAAGGGAAAATAAATTGAATACTCCACTTGTTGAGGTGAATTCCTATTCTACTTCATTAACAAGGCATGGAAATATATTTTTCTAAAGTGAATTGCTCCTTCATTAATAAAATATGTCAATATATTTTGCTTAGGTGAAAATCTAATTATATAAGAAGACATGGAAATAACTTTTCCTAGGTGGATCCTTTCTCCTAAGAAGAAGAGATGGAAAAATGGCTACTAGTGATGGGTGTTAATGATTTTTCCTTAAAGTTGAGGAGACAATAATAAGTAATCTAAATGAACAACATAGAAAATGAGATGAGTATTCCATTTATCAAGGTGAAATCCTATCCTATCTCATTAAGAATGGATATATATATATATATATATATAGGTGAATTCCTCCATTAAAAGAAGATGGTAATATATTTCAATTAGGTTAATCTCCACTTCGATAAAAAGATGGCAGTAGCATTGCTTCGGTGGATTCTCACTACCAAAAAGAAGAGATGGAAAAATGGTTTCATTAGATTGATGTAAATAAATTCTACCCTTAGGTTGAGGAGATAATAGTTGATCCAATATTAGTGATAAAATCTTAGTTGAGTAAACAAATAAAAACAAACCAACTAATTAAAATTCATATAACCAACTTCAATTTCCCACAATTGTGTTTTAAATCAGCGTGTAAAAACTTAAATTGTAAATTGTAGATGAAGAAATGCGGGAAATACTCATTGAATTGATAATGGAGTTCACCCATATGGGCTATGTATCTAGGTCTACTTAAATTGATAAATTGATCCATTCACAAGGATAAAAAGTACATCATTTCACCTCTTTATATCAAAAATGGCCTTTAATCTACAAAAATGGTCTCTAATATCCTTCAAGGAATATAACAATGGCTTATTTCTCTAATTAATGAAATCAAACTTTCTTATTATTCTAATAAAAGGGATCTATGTTGTTGATCTCTTCCCATGACCCAATTTTCTCTATCTCAACTACCAAAGAAACCTTTGTTCTAATCATGACTTCAAACTAGTGCTCAAAAATTTACAATGGAGGAGTTTGTAGGTTATCCATGAACTACAAATGGAAAAATTAACATTTGATCCTCTACAATGTATACCTTATTATGAGAAATTCAAAACTTCTAATAACTCTAAGCTCATGTTGAGATCTTTTTTACTCCACGCAACTAAGATTTATCCTTATGCTTCTTAACACTAACTACAATGCTTTCACTATTATGCTCTTTTTTTTTGTTAATAGTGATTGTTGCATTATTTTTCCTCTGCTTGTTTTATTCTTGTGTGACGATTACATGAGACAAATAAATTTAATTGAGGTTTTTGTTGCATTTTGTGTGTTGAGTTCTAAGTCCTAACAAATTTCCCATAGATGGTGATTTTGAATATTTTTAGAATATCCTTCATCCTCTATCTTTTTCACTTGATTACAAATGCTCAAAGCAACCAAGGAATGACACCATTCTTGTGTTGGAAGGTTTAAAATAGCTTTGAAATTTTGGATTTTAATCCTTTGCAAGATTTGAGAGCATCTAATTGGATCGAATGTCTTATAGGGGATCCTAGTAGATCACTTCTTCCCACTAAGAATATTTTGGACCACCAAAAGTGTGGTTTCATTCAAAAAATAAGAATACAAATCATTTTTCTTGTTTTTGCTCATCAAGCTTTACTTGGATTGTTAATTTTAGTTAACAATGGTATGTTAGATGCTTACTACAATTACTTCAATGTTCCTTAGCAACCCAATGAAAATTTCCAATTTAGTTTTCTAATAGAAATCACAATGACAATAATTGTTGATAGAACATGAATAACAAATTTCAGAAGACAAGCCATGACAAGAGAACACCAGATTTGTTGGATGCCAACAAAAAACCCCAAGATGGGGATAACCCTTTGATCAATTATTCTTATTATTATATCAAATGTGCAGCAAAGATAAAGTACACAAAGTCAAAATTCACTTGCCAAATTAAAGTCAAAACAAGTCTGTCAAATCTGCAATCAACTGCAGTCAAATTCATCCCATAACTAGAAAGTCAAATATGGTAAAAGTAGCAACAAAACTTCCCATTTGAAGCGCAATCAGAGGAAATCAAACTCGAGCTCCTTAACTGGTCAAAAAGTAGTCAAAACAATCATCCAAACAATAGTCAAACTTAGCCAATTGAATTCAACTTCTGCAATCAAATAGGCTTGCGATCAACACAGGTCAAAGTGCCCAATTCTTGGTTTTTGTGCCAAATACTACATCCTGCTAGAAATGAAATTTTCCCACAAAAATTGCAGTCAAAGGATGATTCAAATTGTCTAGTCAACACTGGTCAAACCCTACAATAGATCTGAAAATCCAGTCCTGGAATCTGCCCAAAAAATTCATCCTCCTTACTACAAGTGTGAGAGAAAAGGTATGCCAATAGTTGTACGAACCAATGAGAGGAGAGAGAAGAATGTTGAAAATAATACTGAGAGGGGGGGTGAATCAGTATTATCTAGTTCTTTTAACAAATCTTCCTTATTTACACTTTGAATTATTTTTGCATATCAGTACCATAAAATAATGAGCAATAAAAACAGACAGTCACATCAAAGAACACCAGATATAAGGTGGAAACCCAATGTGGGTGAAAACCACCTGCTGCAATATGTCTCTATCTTCTTTCAAATTAGAAACTCCTTTTACAATGGTCTTGTACTGGTGCAGTCCTTTACCAGTACGCAGGCTGCAACCTGCAGAGAGCTACAACTCTCTCTCGTTTTCCAGTCTCTCCTGGAAGGGAGCTACAACCCCCTACTTCTTTTCTTTCAAGGACCACTTTTCATAAATTTTCAAACTGGATCCATAAACATCAAATGATCATCAAGTACCAGTAAGTCACCCAGATAACCAGATCCACAATAAGTAAACTAAACCCAGAACACCTTATCAACAAAAAAAAATCAGTCAACAAAAGATCTTAAGACAGATACGCAATTTCCTTTTTTTTGGCCTGCGTCGCTACGCACTTCACCTTCTGTGGCATCGCGCACCTCCGCAGCTGCACCTTCTGTGGCACCTCCGCACTGCGCCTTCGGTGGCGTCTCCTGTGGCGCCTCCGCACTGCGCCTTCTGTGGCGCCTCTGTGGCGTCTCCGCAGTGCGCCTTCTGTGGCGCCTCTGTGGTGTCTCCGCACTGCGCCTTCTGTGGCGCCTCTGTGGCGTCTCCGCACTATGCCTTCTGTGGCGCCTCTGTGGCGTCTCCGCACTGCGCCTTTCGTGATGCCTCTGTGGCGTCTCCTGTGGCGCCTCCGCACTGCGCCTTCTGTGGCGCCTCTGTGGCATCTCCGCACTGCGCCTTCTGTGGCGTCTCCGCACT
The DNA here is from genome assembly GCA_000404065.3 of Pinus taeda. Taxonomy (NCBI): domain Eukaryota; kingdom Viridiplantae; phylum Streptophyta; class Pinopsida; order Pinales; family Pinaceae; genus Pinus; species Pinus taeda. The sequence continues at coordinate 39,944 of APFE031588550.1, forward strand.
GCGCCTTCTATGGCGCCTCTGTGGCATCTTCGCACTGCGCCTTCTGTGGTGCCTTCACACTGCGCCTCCACACTGCGTCGTCTGTTGTGCCTCTGTGGCGTCTCCGCACTGCGCCTTCTGTGGCGTCTCCTTTGGCGCCTCCGCACTTCCACAACTGCAGCGCTTGAGAGATCACCCTTCACAGATTCGCTTTCCACTTCACTTTCATATAGATCGAGCTTTTGAAATTATAACCCAATATTTCAGATCTTAAGATATTCAACCCAAAAGCATACCCAAGCCAATTGATCTCCTTTGCTTTATATAGGCAAGCTCTTCCTCAAATCATGGACCAATACCACGGGCCAAAACCATAGGATCAAAAACTGTGGGACTAATACCATGAACCAACCATGAAGTGCGTGAACTTTTCTCCACATGAAATAACTTTTCTCTGCATAAATCCGTGAACTCTCTAATGAAGTAAAATTTTCTTGCATAAAATTCGTGAACTTGAAAAATAACTTTGCTGCACTATAATTTATCATCTGAGTGATTTTCCATCAAGGACAACACTTGTCTCATAATGCCAACAAAGAATGTGTGAGTGAGCAAGGTGTCAAATGAGATTGGAGGTCACTTATATTTATACAAATCGTTGAGGGTGAAGTGAGTGATTGTGGGACATGGGATTCTCTGAAAGGTGAATCCCACATTGGTTGTCACATTAGATCACAGTGGTATCCAATGCGTGCTCAAATAGCTCACTAAAGAGCTTCCCCAACCAAACATATTCACAATAGGCCATACTAGTTGCAATGTATTTGGCCTCTGTGGTGCTTAGAGCAACCAATTTATGCTTCCTTCTCATCCAAGAAATCGAAGCAAACCCCAATGAGAAGCAACATCTTGATGCGCTCTTTCAATCCACCACACTGTCACCCTAGTCAACATCAATACATGTAGCCTCAAATTCCAAGTAGTGTATCTCATTCCATAGTTGATTGTACCATGGAAATATCTTAAGAGATTCTTATCAACAATCTAATGTATGTGATGAGACTCAACCATAAATTGACTCAACGTATTCACAACGAAGCATATGTCTGGATGGAAGTTTACCAAGAACATCAAGGCCCCCACAAGTTGTCGATACTCGGAATGGTTTTCCAATTGGGTCCCAGCAACACATCCACATAGCTTATTGAAGTTGAGTTCCATCAGAGTAGACATAGATTTTCAATCCACCATCCCACATCTCTCTAGTAGCTTCAAAATATATTTTCCTTGAGAAAGGAAAATATCACTTGGCTTTTGCCAGACCTCAAGGCCTAGGAAGTAGTGCATCAGTCTTAGGTCTTTCATCTCGAACTCAAAAGTCAACTCCCTCTTGCATTGATAAATGAGAGGGACTAAACCAATCAGAAAGATATCATCAACATAAACTACCAAAATGAGAGAAATGCCCTTTTCAACCTTGAAGTATAGGTTTGTATCAACATATCTCCTTGTAAATCCCAGCTTCATAAGATAATTGGCAATCTTCTCATACTAAGTCCTAGGGGCCTGCTTCAACCCATATAGGGCTTTTTCATCCTACATACATGTGTCCTCTGATCTTCTACTTTGAACCCCTAAGGTTGTTCCAAGTAGACTTCCTCCTTAAGTGAGCCATGTAAGAAAGAAATCTTAACATCCATTTGATGTAGGCTCCATCCTTGAGTGGCAGCAAGAGCAATAATAGATCAGATAGTAGTATATCGGGCAACCGGTGAAAATATTTCGTTATAGTCCACTCATTCCTTTTGAGATAAGTCTAGAGAAATGAACCTGGCCTTATATTTTCCGACACTCCCATCAGCTCCATGTTTAATTTTGTAAAGCCATTTTGAGGTGACTACGGACTTGTCCTTGGGTCTAGACACCACGTCCCAGAAATCATTCTTCAAGATATATTTGTATTTCTCATTCATTACATCCTTCCATACTTGGTGATTTACGGCTTCTTAGAACGTGCATGGTTCAACTTGAACGATAGTACTTATAATCTTACTTTCATGAAATGTCCCTCTTGGAGCAGTATATCACTAGTCAAAGATCCCAAAGGACTTCCTCAAACTTGATAGAGATCATCAACCCTAAATCCAACAGTAAATGAATCTTTAGGGTGTCTTTGCCAAATATGTACCCTTCCATGAATGAATGCTACCTTGAAGCCTTTATCTTCCATTGCAGAAATAGAAATCAGGTTCTTCTTCAAATCGGGCACATACAATACTTCTTGTAGATGAATTGTTTGACCTTGATTCAAGCAAAGTGATAGTACCTATCCCTTTTATGGGGTAGGTGGAATTATCTCCAATTATGATCTTCAAATTAGTCTTCTTTTCAACCAAATTTGAGAGGGCCTCCTTGTACCTAGTGAAGTTCCTTGAGGCTCCACTATTAATCAACCAATGATCCAAAGTATCTAGAGGAGAGGCGGTAGTTAGAGCGGAGATAACATAAAATTCACCTTGATTTTCTACAACATTACTTTCATCATACCTGGTATTTCTTGTCCTTTTGGGAGGTTGACCATTTTGATTTCAAGCAACAAGAGCATTTGTCTTTCCTTTGTTGTTGACAGGTTGTTCAATTTGATTGTCATTGCTTTTGAAATTATTGTTGTTGTTTTCATCATCATCCCTTGGAGAATTCTTCTTGTGAGGGAATTCTCTAGCATAGTGACCAAACTTGTTTAAATTGTAGCACCTTCCTTTTATTCCTTCTTTGAATCCCTCTTTGAATCCTTGACCCTATCTTCTTGGACCAGCATTATTCTTCCTCTTTGCATGAGTGGAGAAAGTAGTAGGTTCATTTCCCTTTGAGGGTTTATCTCTCTCCATCATCTTAATCTCATATTGGGTGCTTCTAGCCAATAACTCAATGAAACTAGGTATCCTATCATTGTTGAGAATGGTGGTGACAAACACATCCCATGGTCTTGGAAGACCTCCAAGAGTAATGAGTGAGATCTCCCTTTCATAAATAACTTCTCCAATATATAGCAAGTCATTCTTGATTTGTGTTATTATAATGTAGTATTGAATAGACTCCCCTTTATCCATCATGATATCCTTCGACTTGTTTTTGAGAAAAAGGATTTGATTTGCATTGCTCACTTTAGACATCCCAACCAACTTATCATATATCTCCTTAGAATTTCCCAAATCAGAAATATCGGCAACCAAATTCTTTTGAATAGAGTCAATCAAAATTTTATTTTCTTTGACCTCACCTTTTCTATACTTTGTCTTAGCATCATCCGGTGCATTTGAAGGAGGCTCCACCACTTTTCCTTGTACATAGTCTAATACTTAATGCTCCTCCAAAGTCAAGTCCAATGTCATCTTCCATGCATGATAGTCAGATTTATCATTGAGATTTTCCTTGGTATTGAAATAAGATGAAGAAGCCATTGAAACTTGTCCAATAAATCTCTCTTGATGATTTGTTTTCTCTCTCTTTCTTGGGCTTTGTCTTCACCTAGGCTCTAATACCATGTTAATTTTATTTAACAATGGTATGTTATATGCTTAGCACAATTACTTCAATGTCCCTTTAGCAGCCCAATGACAATTTCCAATTTAGTTTTTCAATAGAAATCACATTGACAATAACTGTATATAGAACATGAATAACAAAATGTAGAAGACAAGCCAAGACAAGAGAACACTATATTTGGTGGGTTCCAGTAAAAACCCCAAGGTGGGGAAAACCCTTTGATCAATTCTTTATTATTATAGCAAATGTTCAGCATAAAGAGAGTATAAAAATTCAAAATTTTCTTTCCAAATCAAATTCAAAATAACCCTGTCAAATCTGTATTCAACTGTAGTCAAATTCAATCCTAACCAAAAATTTAAAGATGGTCAATGCAACAGAAAAACATCCCCTTTTAAGCTCAATCAAAGGTAGTTAAACTCAATCTCCTTAACTGGTCAAAAAACACTCAAAATAGTCATCCAAATAGAAGTCAAACTCAGTAAATTAAAGTCAACTTATGTGGTCAATGTAGGTCAAAGTTCCTAGAATTCTCGGTTTATGTGCCAAACAATACAGCCTACCAAAAAAAAAAAACCCACAAAAATCACAGTCAAAGGATGAGCCAAAGTGCCTAGTCAAAATTAGTCAAACCCTACAACAACTCGGAAATTTTGGCCTTATAATCTACCCAGAAAATTCATTCTCCTTTCCACACTTGTGAGAGAAAAGGTATGCCCAATAGTTGTACGAACCAATGAGAGAAGGAGAGAGAAGAGTGTGTGAGAGAATGAGATGCCAAATGAGGTTGGAGTTCACTTATATTTATACAAGTCGTTGAGGGTGAAGTGACATGTCTCTTGGGCTTCATGATCCTACATGATGGTGTGGTCGACCTTGACAATTTTCACATGTGTGAGCATAAATTCAAAAACACATTTCTGCTTCTCCAAATTTGATGATCTTTAGGTCAATTTTGGTCCTCTCAAAAAGAGGAATTCAATGCAATCATAATCTCCATAAAATGAGTTGTCCAAAGTGGAATTTGTCCCTATTTAACAATTTTAACAGGGATGCATTCCCTTGAGACCCACATGAAAATGCTCCACATCACTTCTTCATGAAATATTCACATTTATGTTAAAAATAATATCTTCTTGCAACTGATCAATATATTCAAGAGAAAAATATTCAACAGAAGAAACTTGAAGATTCTCACCTTGATCCATCATGATAAGAGTCTCATATAGTTTGAAGTTTTCAATATTAATCATGGAATGCATTTGCATATATGGAAGTAACTCTAACCAAAATCATTGTCACCAATATTTTCCAAAATTTTACATGTACAATCCTTCATTTCCTTAAGATTTTTCCTGTCACCTTTAAGGCATTCTCTACTAATGTATAACCAAACTTTATTAGAAACTTGTAAGTGATGATAAACACAATGATTTCCATACCTAGCACCATAATTGGCTTGGATCTTTTCCAATTCTTCTTGCATGGCTTGATGAACCAATTAGATCTTCCATATGAACTTACTGACTTTGTCTACATCATTACATCCATCTACCATTGAATATTTCCTAATTGTGAAATTCAAAGAAGACTTATGAAAATAACCAAAACATGTTTCAAAATGATACTTTTCCGCAATATAATATATGGCATGGTTATAGGCATGTTGAAGTAATAAAACTGTTCATCCTATTTACTACTACTATTTGTCCATTGATCTATGGATGAAAGGAAGTTCTATACTGAAGTCTATTTTCCATAAATCCCCACAAATTTCACTAAATTTCCCAACTAAATCAAAAGTCTCAATCAAGTTTAGTGGATTTGGGTAAACTAAAACGAACTAACACATGCTAGAAGAACAAATGTAAAGTTCCTTCTCCTATTAATTGTTCCTTACAAGACACCAAAACACACTTTTTTCTAAATCTATCCACAACAAAATATGGATAATCATTACCTTTATTGGACATAGGAAAACCCTCTACCAAATCCATACATGTTCTTTCCCATGGATGAGAACATACAAAAATTGGCATGTACAAACACAATTTTATGTTACTTGGTTTCCTAGTGGCACACATCCTTTTACATATTTGGAAATAGTTTCATACATTTGAGACCAATAACAGGAGTGGTGTAGCTAAGCTATTTTTTTTCCTAACGAAAATGACCATAAATGTGAGAAGTATGTGCTTATATGATTACATTCACTCTTTCATCTCACGGAGTACACAATTTACAAAAATGACATAACAATCTATCATGTACATGATAATATAATTCTTCCAGTTTAGTACCATGGATTAGTGTTTCATATAGATCCTTCAAGTCTTCATATCTAACATATTGTTCAATGTAAATTTCATGAGCTAATGAAGTATTTTGTAAAATAATATATGCATAAACAAGAGTTATTGATAACATATCGATGATTTTTGTAACTCTCGTATGCTTGATGACAAAATGGAATTGGTGTAAAACTCCAATCCACTTAAAATAACATAATTGTTGTAACTTGGTTTTTTATTAAAGATACTACAAATTTTAATAATGGGTATGGATGATTATCTCTTTACACTTGAAATAGTGCTTCCACTTCTTCACACTCTAAATCAAAGCATACATTTTTTTGTCATGAGTATAGTAATTTCTTATTGAACTAGTGAATTCCTCAAAAAAGTAACATACCAGTTCCCTCCTTTGTATCAACATTGCTTCCATGGCATAATCACTTGCATAGGTTTCAACCTCAAATAATTGCTTAAATATGTCAACATTAGAATTGGGATCATATTGATTTTTACTTTCAAACTCCCAAATTCTTTTGGTTATTTACCTACCCACTGAAAAACCTAATTAGTAGTTTCCAAAGCATTTAAAGGATAAGCAACAAAATAAAGGTTAGCAATGAACTTTCTCTGATACTAAAATCCTTAGGAAGCTCCAAATTTTTGTTATATTATCAAGCATAGGCATCAATTTTCAATTAACCACCCCCTACTATATAACCCAGATCAACTAAAGATAATTTTACAAATTCACATTTTCACATCTTTAGGCACAATTCCTCTTTTTTCAAAATATTCCTAACATTATTTACATGATCTTCCCAACTTTTACTAAAAATGAATATTATCTAAGTATATACTCTTACAAAATCAATTGTGAATGACCTAAATACATACTCATAACCCACATGAAATTCGCAGTAGCATTACAAAGCTCGAAGGGCATAATGATCCATTCAAATAAACCTTGTGTTGTTTCAAAAGTAGTTTTCCAAATATTTTCAAAAACCCTTGATGATAAACACTTTTCAAGTCTATTAACACCAGAAAATTGTACACATTTTTGCACAATCCAGAAGAAGCTAAAAGACATCCAGCAAAATGCACAAGTGAATATTTTCCAGCTGAATACATCATGAAGTTTAAAAAAATTAATTTCTACTAAGATTCAAAGTTTACAAAGATAAAAATAATTGAGTTCGTCACAGCTATTTCTTCAATAGTTGCATGCACATGGAATATCTATCAAAAGTCACATGGTCAAGGAAATGGATGACTTCGTGATTCAAGACAACTCCACATACTTGGAGTCGATTCTTTGACATGATCTCAATCTAGGACAATTGAATTTGAGCCACCCTGAAGATATGTAGACCTAAATGGAATCATATTGTCCTACTGATGTGTCATTATCATGCATGAACCAAGAGGGGGAAGATGGATTAAAAAATTCTATATAAATAGGTCATGGGAGAGCCAAAATATGAGACATTGTTATGCTGGGAAAATTCCTATCAGATAAAACCACCATTCCATTATTGAAGCCAAAGAAGGGAAGAGAACTAGCATGTTGGCCATATTTCTTCTAAGCAATCCATCATCTTAGTGAGAAAAGAGAAATCCACCATTCAAGAGTCTTCATACTTATTTGAGAGAGAGGAGAAACTTGCAAAGAGATTGAGGAAAAGAACCCCCTTTGCTGAGGATTTGTAGCACCATAGCTCGAAGAATTCTCTTCAAGTGTCTAAGATTCATCTATTGTAATCAACCTCTACTACCAGCAGTCAATAAAGGAAGATTTTTCCATTATTTTATTGACTTGTTTGCTCCGTTGAGCATTGTTTGTGTATTTACCTCTTTGTTTTAGTTTATTTTTATGTATGCAATGTTCCCACTATTTATATATTGTGTTTATCTAAGTTTGTCCACTAACAACACCAATTTTTCCTGTGATCCTCTGCATGGAACAATCAACTGCCAAGGAGGTGTCTTTTGTTACAACATCGCCACAAAAACACTACCCCAGGAATGGTGACCATATTGTTGTCTTTTCATTAATCTAAAGATTATGTTTGTAGGACCTTCTCTCTGTATAACCATTCTACAAGGTGCTTAACACCTCTCTATATCTTTGTGCAGGACCTCAGGGACCTGTTCTGAGCCCACATAATTGAAATTTTTATTTTCTTTGCTTGCCTGTGTGAATTTTTCTCTAACAGACGCATGCACATCTATGTGTGGCTAAAATTGTACAATCATCATAAAATAAAAAAGAGCCTTTTATTTTCTCTTTTCTCAAGTGATTGTTAGCCTTTAGTGAATTTCCTTCACCTCTGCATTTTGTATTTTCTATTTAGTATGCCTAGTTTCTTTACTAACCTTAATTGGTGGAGCGTTTAGACTATTTTTCATTTGTATTTGCAATACACACATAGCATAATTTGGGAGAGAAGTAAATGGCCAAATTCCACATATTTTTTTCAAACTATTTTGCTAAAGTTTTTTTCAAATCACATAGCTTAATTAGTAATGGAGTAAGTGGCCCATCATCCACAAATCTTACTACTAACCAAAGCATTCATTTTTTTTCATTTTTGAGACTAGGAGAAAGTGTTATTAGAGAAAGTAAGTAATACTTGTTTCCCTTGCATCTCTTAGACAAACCTGGGTTTGCATATGAAAACTTTCTTAAAGCATTTGAATTTCCATCTCCCTTGTTGAAATTCACATATTTTAATAGGAAAAGAGAAAGTGGCCCATAATCCACAACATATTTATTTTTCAAATGCAAGGAACAATCAACACTTACTGTAATTAGAAAGATATTGTAAAGGATCATCGCATATCCACATCTTACCACACTTTTTATGCTCACTTGCATCACACACTAAGCTTCCATAAGCATTGTGTTATAAGGAATCCAATTTATGGAGCTTTGGGTACTTAGTTTATTTTGGCTTGAGAAATCACTCCATAAGTGAATTAAGACTCCTTAAAAACAACCATAAGTTGAACCAACTAAGTTTCCCCACAGGGGCCACCGAAAAATCTATGGTTCAGGTTAGGACCATTGGGGGTAGGCATCCCATAAGCCACCATGGTCATGTTACACCTTTGAAACATAGTTGTTGACATTTTAGGGAGCTTAAAATCCTTCAATAATCCCACATAAAAGAATACTCAAGCATGGCAGAGACCCGATTCAAGGGGGCTCTGGCTTAGGCCCAGTGTGTGCGGTACTCTTTGGGGCTACTTGACCCATCTAGTGCTTAGTACTGGTACCTGACTACCAAGAAGCTAAAGCATTGAATTCTCACGTGGGAAGAAGGTACTTTAATGGCCAATATATAAGGCATCCTTTCCCTACAGGTAATGGTCTAGGCAGCACTTAAGCCTCATTTCCATTACCTTGATTAATTCTTCAGCTGCTAGAAGGCATCGCCAATTATTTCGGGACGTTGTTCCATGACCCATCAGAAGATATCTTTGCAAGGCCTAGTTACTTTGAGAGTGGTAAGGACGATTAGTTCTACATAGGATTGTTTATTATACACAACAAACAAAAACCTTTTTTTTGTTTAATTGATCACATAGCTTAATTGTAAAAGGAAAGTAACCATTTTTATTTTTTCTTTTATTTTATGTATGTGATATTATTGCATTGATATTTATCTCCTTCCCTCATCATACATAAGTAGCACACACTCTAATTGACACCATAGGGGACCCCACGGCTCCTTGTCGATCTAGACATTTTTTAAATCTCCCCCCATTATCAGGAGGTGTGCCAAGACTCCCACCATTTATGTGTAGAGTGCGTGATGTAGCCACCATTATTGGATCTTCCTTTATTGGTTCATCTTTGCTTGGGACCCCTCACCATCAAAGTACGCCCTTCACCACCCCAGACAGGTCCCCACATGCTAACCCTTTGGGGAGCTCATAAACCACTTCTTCGGATGTCCACAAGACACCCATCAAGGTAGTTCTCCTGAGACATCCCCACAGAGGACCCCTTTGCATATATCTATCCAAAATTGTTTCGCGATGGCAAATAACTCATAGATCTTGTTCTTAGCTTCTTTAAACCTACCGGATTTAAGTAAGATAACCAATGACCCAATCACCCATGGCCAAAATTGGCTAGTTATGCCCACCAAGCTCCCTTTGAACATTCCAAATTTCGAAGGGAAACAGGGCGAAGACCTAGGAAATCATGTCATGAATTTTCACCTGTGGTGTTCAACTAATAGTATCACCGACGATACTACTAGATTACAACTATTTCAATGCACCCTTATTGAGCCAGCAATGAAACAACCCATTGACCAACCTTTTGCATCACATAGAAACTTTATCTCACTAGCTACAACTTTTCTCACCTTCTTCCATCTCTCATTTCACCATTATTCGATCTTGGAACTCCTCACCCACTTCAAGAAAACACACTCTACCCACATATCAAATCATATACAAGAATGGCGGAAACATTGTAGCCTGTGCAAAGCTCAATTTGAAGATAAAGTCCTCTTGGATTTGTTTTTTAGATCCCTGAAATCATAAATCTCCAAAGACATGGAAAAGTCATCCCCGCATAACGAGGAAGAAGCCATTAATAAAGCTCAACAATTAGATCTTATCTACACCCAGTCTGGATACATTTATCATGTGCTTCTAGATGCCTCGCACTTGCAAACATATAAAGAGACATCAGGCGCATCCAATGATGTTGATGGATTGATTGCATCCATAACCCAAAACCAACTCAGCAACACCAACCAATTCCCTAGATACACGCTTAATGGTGAAGAATTTGATTCTATGAAAAATGCACCACCATTGCAACGTATAAGATACTACCCTGGTCAACCCACACTGATGCAAAATATAATCAGTAGGGTTAACCAATATGAGCCCCCTAAAGGAGGCTCATATCTTCCCCCACAAGGAAAACAGTACTTCTCTAGGAACATGGAAGAAAATCCCTCTTCCTAGAATCCATATACTAGTTAGGGGCAAGGAAATAAATATTATCATTTCCCTACACAACAACAATGTAACCCACTAGTGCAAAATAATGCAGGGGTTAATCTAGTGCAACCCTCCCATGCTCAACAACAATCGTCGTTTCACCAAGTGAATATAGAAAATCCACCTAATGTTGCTAAGAAAAAATATAAGAGAAAACCAAAGGGATAAATTTGACAAGGGGGCAATAATCAGCAACAACCCCCACAAGCACCAACTAGGGGCAACCAAAACCAAAATCAAAACCAAGTTCACACCAATAGAAACTCACAGAGGCAAAGAAAATAACACAGGTCTAAGAACAAATCATTCTTGTGCCATCCATGGGGAATATGTTCATTATACCCATCATGATCTTCAACTCCCTGAATTGAAAAGGATACAGGAAAGTGGGGGTAAAGGGGGGAAAACCCAACAACCCGCAGTAATGAAACATCCCTTCCCCTATCAAGGAGTGTTAAATACCCAGCAAGAACACTCCGAACAACATCAAAACCCCCCTAGAGGGAATTCTCAAAATAATTATAGTCACACATTGTCAACTTCAATAAGTTCTATGGCAACAACCACCGAATCATATTCTTTCTTGTCAACCAGCACATCTAGGCCTAAACGCCACCCTCACAACCTTGCACAACCCAATTCAACATTAGATAATAGTTTTCACTCAAACAAAGATATTTTAGTGGCCATGACATAACCAAATTTCTCTTTGGATTCCATACATCACCACTCTTTCTTATTACCAGAGAAAACATTCTCACCTACTGAGGCACCAAGTCACAACATCTACACACTAGAAACAAAGGAATTCCTACGCCTAGGACAAGTAGATCGGTCTGAAAACCCCATCCCAACACTAGATACATTCAAGGAGGGGAACATGTCAAATGTATCACCTACCATTAACATTGATATTTCAATCAAACCTGGCATTGTTGAAGAGATCTCGTTGGGGACAACATGCTCCTGAGAAGAGTAACCTCCTACAAATGCTTGTCTCCATAATATAGGGAAATTTCTGCGTGGCTATATTCTGAAATGCCCGATAGCAGCCCTTTGATCATGGAGCACCACACCGACACTTGGCATGATGCTTACCCAGTTAGGAAAAATCAATGTAAGCTTCACTAATTCAGACAACCCATCAGGTGTGCCTTCCTGTGTTTTTGGTACATCCTTCTTTCTAGTTTTCATATTTTGATAGATGGATGTTTTCACTTGGTGTATTGGATTTCAAAATTCCAGGATATCAACACTTTCACAGCAAGCTCATTCCCCCGATGGAAATAAATAGTTCAAGTATCATCCTCCACTCAACATGATAGGCTTCCTCCACCGCCTTGAAAATCCCACCATCACGTCTCTGAAATTAACCATAGGGTTCACCATCTCGACCACGCTTACCATCACCTTCTACCTGCACATGGTAGGCATCCACCTCGGTTGATAAAGTCCCACCTACATGGATCACCCCAGTTCATAGTTTCCTTCACACTATTGGTATCCATGTTCATTCCCCTGGCCCGGTAGTCATTTTACACACATGTATCAAAAATCAACCTCATACTTCTCTTCTTTTCACCTTTCTTTCCTCCCCTACTCCCAAATCTCCATCCTTGATCACAGACGGATTGAACTACATGCACCACTGCATGCTACATTGGGCCTACCATCCACCCATATTACCAGAGCCCATTTGTATCACTTCATCTACCTCATCAACCCAACATGGATACCAACCAATGGGGCCCTCACCCTCAGCAAAAATACCACACCTCCATACAAGTCACCACTCTCATGGGGCACCTGTCTCCATGTATGTACATCCAAATCACCTTCATATTATTTTGGCAAGTGTACACATATTTTTTTAGGAAAAAACCTCCCACCCATATTTTCGTGTCTTTTACCAAGCGGAAGTTTCTAGTCACCCTTGGTCGGAGCTCGTACATCACCCATAGTCATCTACCATCTTCATGCCAATCATAACATACTCACACCCACCCAGGAAATCCTACCGACTCGAGGGAAATCCCTATCAGCAAACATGTTTTGACTGTCGCCATTTACACAAGAGCTCCGACCTCAAGCAAGTTGTCCATATCCTCTCATATCGTCAGCTCTCACTATCATTTCTTATCTGAACCACACTATTACAGTCTGTTTACATCTCATATTGATTCCCTGACACAACTTGTATGGCGGTTAACACTCCTTTCCTATCGACTTCAACATTCACATTCTAGGATAGAGGAAGTACCTTGGATACTCCCCCATTTAAGGGATATCCTCGAGTGGCACAATGGGAATCAATATTTCCCATTGATGTCATTGGTCCTCTTAACATTCAACACCAACACTAGTTTTCATGTCAATATGGTGTCGTACATAACGACTGTTGCAGTTCTATCAATTAGTCGAAGACCCCTACATCACTAAAGAACCTCATTCAACAATACTTACACCATGATACAGGGGAGGTGCCAAAATTTGAAGACCCATGCAAACTGCAACACCTCATTCAACAATGCTTCACCTATGTTATGCATGGGAGAAACAAATTCAATGTATTTGACCAAGAAGCACCCTTGAGAGTGTCAGCAATTATCATCATCAGCCATAAGCACGTCAACCACCACAACATTGACTAGACAGGACCATTCCCTATCTGATTGTAATAATTATAAACTAAGTCGTCATAGTGATCATGGGACATGCCCACCTCATATAGCCATTTCTTCTAACTCTTTAGGTTTTCACCACAACGTGGTTATCATTTATACTTAGTCAAGGGGTTTCGCTACTCATCTCCATAACAAACTATCCTCTCTCTCGAAAATTTAATTATACTCTCCGTCAGAACAAAAAATGTGATGTATTTCGTCTATATGTTTGCTCCTAACCTCATACATCATGGGGAAATTGTTAACACCAAAAAATCATACACATTTTTTCACAATCCAGAAGACGCTAAAATATGTCCAGCAAAATTCACAAGTGAATATTTTCTAGCTGAATACATCTTGAAGTTAAAAAAAATTAATTTCTCCTAAGGTCCAATGTTTACAATGACAAAAAAAATTAGTTCGTTGTGGCTATTTCTTCGATAGCCACGCACACGCAGAATATCTGTAAAAAGTCATGTGATTGAGGAAGTGGATGACTCAGTAATTTGGGACCACTCCACACACTTGGATCCGATTCTCTGACATGATCTCAGTCTAGGACAACTAAATTTGAGTTTCCTTGAAGATATGCAGCCCTCAATGGAATCATCTTGTCCTACTCACGTGTCATTATCATGCATAAACCAAGAGGTGGAATATGGATTCACAAATTCTATATAAACATGCCATGGGAGAGCCAAAATATGATACATTGTTATGCTGACCAAATTACTATCATAGAAAACCACCATTACATTGTTGAAGCCAAATAAGGGAAGAGCACTAGCATGTTGGCCATATTGCTTCTAAGTAATCCATCATCTTAGTGAGAAAAATGGAATCCACAATTTGAGAGTCTTCGTACTTCTTTGAGAGAAAGGAGAAACTTGAAAAGAGATTGAGGAAAAGAACCCCCCTCGCTAAGGATTTTTTAGCACCATAGCTCAAAGAATTATCTTCAAGTGTCTAATATTCCTCTATTATATTCAACCCTACTACCAGCAATCAAGAAAGGGAGATTTTTCCATTATTTTATTAACTTTTTATGTATTTACCTCTTTGTTTTATTTTATGTTTATGTATGCATTGTTCCCACTATTTACAATGTTTTGTTTATCATAGTTTGTCCACTAACAACACCAATTTTGCTTGTGATCCTTTGCGGGAATAATCAGTTGTTATGGAGGTGTCTTTTGCTACACCATTGCCACAAAAACACTACCACAAAGTCTAACTTAATGATTTCTCAATTTGATTCAACAAATCATCAATACAAGGAAGGCAAGAAAGAGGATAACAGTTTACCATAAATGTGTTCAATGCCCAAAAGTCCACACATTCTCCGTGTATTGATGTCCTTATTTTGTTCCAACAAAATGGGTGATCCACATGGATAAGTACATGGTAAAAAGACCCCTTTCATGAGGAACTCTAGAATTTGTTTATTTATTTATCCATTCTCAAGCATAGATAACCTAAATATGCTAATGTTAGAAAGAGGTGGATCTCATGTTGTATCTCTCTCCTTGGAAGTAATCCTTGTGGTTCTTGAAACACTTCATCATAATTAGAAATATTTTTTAATTAATCCACCTTTGTGTTTAAGATCACACCCTTTCAAATCCTTGGATTTATGATCATCCTTGGATTTTACAATCATGAGTACAAATTATTTCTTGCTTTTACAAATATTTTCATTTGTCCTATACCAACAAGAAACAAATTAGTCTTCACACATTAAGCTCTTACAATATGCTCAATCCCATCCTTTTTAATATTATACTTGTCCTCCTCCCTATAAAAGACCATTTCCCTGCTAAACTAATAATAACTTTCCAAAAAAAATCAACAAATATCAAGTGGTACAACATCTAAGTAGAGGCCATTGCAAATATAAGCATACATTGTTTAGATACTTGCAACTTAGTATCTTCACATACCCATCCTAAATAATATAGTTTTGAATGAGGTTTAGTTTCAAGTTTCAATGTCTTTAAAGTTCTTCATAAATGAGTATTAGTGCTATAACTAGTACAATAAGATGTGTGATGTACTCCCATGGCTGTAATCTTGGTTTCATCACTTGAATCCAATCCAAGATCCTATTGAATTGTAGCATTTCTCTTCTTATTACCCTTCTTATTTCCAAACCTATTTGGTCTTAATTCTGGATGAAATTCCAACACTTGTCCTCAACATATCCTTATTTTTGCCAGTGTGGACAAAAAGGCTTTTCATCTTCTTTATGCATTGTGGTTTATTTCATTTTTCCCATTCCTTTGTGCTTACCTTCAATTAACTGAATTGATTTCTTTGAAAAGTAGTTCCTGACATTCTTTCCCCTTGATGCAATATGAGTGGTTTGGGAAAAAACTTCATCAAAATTAGTTGGATCAAACATATGAATAATATGTCTCGAATAATTATGCAACATGTCAATATACTTCAAAAGGCTTTCTTGCATATAAAGTGGAATACCCAATGTTAACGCCTTCTTTCTAAACTCTTGAGTAAAATCCTGCACATTCTATCATACTTTTGTCTTAAATTTGATAAAAGCCATTATTTTTTGTTGTATATAACTTAAATGATAAAAAAAAAAATCTTTAATGCGACTATAAATTCACACTAAGAAGATATTATTGTACTCTCCACAAAATAGAACTATGAGTCGGTTCTTACTCTCCCTTCAAATATGTTGTGCCTCCCAACTAAAGAGTAGCTAGCTAGACTTTTGCTTCTCCACCCACAATATTTTGAACCCTACAATATACTTCAATTTGATTGATTTAATCATCCAATTTATCCATATTAAGGTCTCCATCATAAATTGGAAAATTAAATTTCATGTCTATTTTAACCAATATCCAAAGATCCAATTTCTCTAAATTAAAATCTCCATCATGCATTGGCAAATCAAATTTCACATCTAATTTGAACCAAGACATGAGAAAATTATAATCATTTTTCTCATCTTGTATTTTTTGTGGGATTGAAGAGGAACTTGAACTTGAAGAAGAGGATGGGGATGGAGTTTGAGGAGGATCACTACCACCTCTTTCTCCTTTAACTTGGCTTGGGATGCCTTAATTATTCCTTTCATCCTTATACAATTATTCTATGATGGTTTCATATTCAAAAATGTTTGCCAAAACATTACTTTTGATTCAAGGAGGCTTTCCTCTCCTGAAAATTTCATTGCTTGTCATCAAAATGCACATCTCAAACAAATTTCATAATTGTGCTCTTCAAGAAAACCTTCTCCCCACTTGAACTTAGACCACTTTAGCATTCAACACCAACGCTTATGAAAATCCAAATCAATGTATCCCTCATCAATAACTTTGATACCAAAATTGATCCAAACTTAATGATAAAGGATTTACTCATTAAAGAAACCCACTAATTCATATTCTTATAACTAGCTTCTCAAATTCCTACAATTGCATTAGGATTAGCTTAGTTAATTAATAAACACCATTTAAACACCGAAATGTAAAACCATAACTAATGTAACATAGGAAATACTCAACAAATTGATAGCATGGTTCACCCATATGGGCTACGTCTCTGGGTCCACTTCAATTGGTGAATTGATCCATCTAGAGGAATGCAAAATCGATCAGTTCACCTCTTTACAACAATAATGGCCTTTAATCTACAAAAATTGTCTCCAATATCATAAGAATATAACAATGGCCTCCTCATGCAATCAATGAACTAAGGTTTTCTTATTCCTCCAATGAAGAGGCTATCTACTACCAATCTCCTCCCATCAACCAATTCTCCCCATCTGAACTGCCAAATAAACATTTGCACTAATCCCCATCAATTATCAACTTCAAACAAATGCTTGAAAATTTGTCATGGATTTTGCAGGTGATGCATAGACTTTAAATATAAACGACAACATTTAACCCTCTGCAATGGATATCTTATTATGAAAAATTGAGAACTATATATTGTTTTAAACTCTTCTTAAGGGCATCCTTACTCCACAAAATTGAGCCCAGTCCTAGTGCTCCTCAACGTTAACTACAATGCTTTCACTCTCATGCCATTTTTCACCATGATCACCACACTATTTTTCTTTTGCTTGTTTTGTTGATGTGTGACAATTACAAGAGGTAGATCAAGCTAATGAATATTTATGTTGAATTTTATGCTATGAGGTCCTGCTACTCCTGACAAACAACCCACCAAGGACAATTATAACTTGATCACCAGTGCTCCAAGCAACCAATGGCGCTATGTCATGCATTGAAAAAATTAGATTAGATTTTAAAATAGCTTCCAAATCATAGATGCTAATCCTTGAAAGATTTGAGATCCTTTGATTACATCAGATGTCTTAGTGCGGATCTTCTCAGATCAATAGTTTGATGGAGAACCAGCACATGCCCCATGGAATGAAAAAATCAAATGTTGCTGACAATAAGTGTTTCATATTTTATCTTTGTAGTCATATTTATAAGTTTTTGAACATTTTAATATAAGGTAACAAAGAAAATAGTATTGTGACATTAGAGCCAAGTGTTGAAACATTAACACTCCTGTTATCACTCCAATATTTCTCTAGAGTTGTTAAGAAATAAATGATTAGAGTTAACCACAAAGCAACTTTGGAGATTAGGATCTAGCCTTCCTAATTCTTAGAGAGGGCTCTCTCTTTATGATTTAACTTTGTTTAGTTAATTTATTTTAAGCTAGTTATGTTTGTACTTGGGTTTTGATTCAGATTTGGTGGTGGGATCACTTACTTAGATGGATAGAGGGATGTCTTTTATCCTTTGGCTATGGGGTCAAATGTCAAGAAAACAGAATTGGATCAAGTTCTAAAAATAGTTTCTATGTGGCAAGGTAGCTGAGTTATTTTAGATCTTAAGGATGGATGGTGAAGTTGGTTTCAATCAGATCCAAAGAGCAATTAAGGGCTCCTTAGGCCAGATTGTGAAAGAAGTGAAAGAGGTCAACTAGGATGGGAGAGAAATTAAGGATTCTCAAATCTGGATATCAAAAGAAAAAATAGAAATGATTAACTGCTCAAGACAGAGTGTACTTAAACAAATTCTGAAATAAATTTCCAGTTAATTCATTCACTTTAGATAACATGAAAGTTTGTGAAATACATAAGAAGATAACAAGTTTGACAAAAGAAAATACTTCACTGTAATAGCTCAACACATGAATCCTGTAATGCAATACCTTTATTACACAATCCAGTCTGTTGACTTGAAAAATTGGTACAATAACCCTTAGGTTTATGATCAATACAACTCTACGAATGTATAGAAATCCACACTCAATACTTAAAAATATGAAGTATTTATACAAAAATAGTTTACAAAATATCCCAAACTGTCTTGAGAATTAATCTAGGAGAAAGACTTATCTTCATGCAAGAAGATAGAGACAGATGTTTAACTGTTGTATGTTGTCCCTGTTTATTTGGTTTTGTTGTCCTTATGCTCTGATATTTCTTTGTTTATTCTCTGCCCTGTTGTTGGTCTTCATGTTGGTCATTCTTTTTACTTTGATCTTTCAACTGATACACTTTCAACTGATACTATTTCATCTAGCTGGCCTGTTACCTTTTCTTTATTGTGCCTTTTTCACTTTGATTATCAATTTTCACATTTTGACTGTGTATTTTTATAGTAAGTCATTCAACTTTTCCCATGTTTCTGCATCTCGTAATTGAATATTTTCCATCCTCCTATAAATTTCATCTGCTTCTTTGTACTTGGCAAAAGTGGGTTTATTTACAAAAAGGTGTTTTACCTCATGCAGGAGGTAAAACAGGTTCTCAAATGTTTGATATAGAACCTTTCCAATAGGAATCCCTTTCATGGAAGAATTATTTACCTAATCTCTGGCCACCTCTCTGATTCTCCTGTTGTGGTTGTCTTGTGGCATCAATTTATCATTTATCACCAAGGGATTTGGCATACCTTTCTGCTTCAAAACATCAAACTTAACCATGAACCTGTCTATAGCCAGCTGCATGGTTTGACATTTGTCTTCAAGGTTCATCATCAAATTCCTCTTCGTAAGGACCTTTTTTACCTCTAATATTGTGCCAGTCCTATTAGTTATCTCCAGCTCCTGCAATTCATATTTGTTTTTGGAGTTGAGGAAATGAATTATTCTAGTGGCTTCCTCTAGTATGTCTTCTGTAGCCTCTTTCACTAAGTCATTTTGTTCAAAAATTACTTGAATGGATGGCTAAATATCATTTACAGAGTCAATGATATTGGCCCATAACTGTTCCTTAGCTTGGCTAAGTGGCTCCTTTAATGTCAGCTCTTTCTCTAAGCTCTTTATCCTTTTAGTCATTCTGGTTGCCTTCTATACTTCTTCTTTGTGCATAATTTGGGAAACTTATTGTCATTCTCCAAACTGGTTATCTTTTCCTTAAGCTTCTATTTGTGTGGTCTGAATGGACATGTCTTCCATTGCCTTGACCAACTTACTTGCCTCATCACTTGGCTGAGCTTTTGATGTTGTCGACCCTATTGCTAATGTAGATGTTGTGGCAATTGGTAGCGTTGTAGCCAGTGGAGTTGTAGGAGCCAATGCAGCTACCAAGGTGGATGGTACTACAGTAGTCACTGTTGGGATAACAGTGGCAGTGGCAGTCTCAATACTAGCATGTTTTAATTGTATCAAGTTGTCCAACTCCTTCTCCATTTCCTTCAGTTGATCATTGAGTTGTAAAACAATGTCCATCATTTCCTCCTGATGTGTTTGGCTTTCAAGGAATTATTGTGTCTGTGGGTGCTCTGAATGAGGCAATTTGAGTTGTTTTTAGAGAGCAGCAATGTCCTCATTCTTTTTTTTATCAACTTCTCAGTAGCCTTGATATCATTGGGATCATGTCCCAGCTCAATGACCAAGTCTTCCAGTGACTTAATTCTATTATATTTTGCCTGTGAGGGGGCCTTCTCCATTTTGTACTGTGCTATAATGTTGTCCAATGAAATTTACAGCTTATGTGCAGCCATAGCTTTACTTGTCAAGGTGGAATAGATCATCTCACCTTCCTGCTTATGGAACTCAATTTGGTCAATGGGATGAGCATCCTTGGCCAAAACCTCAAAATCTATTTTCCTATAGTCCACTGATGTTTTTGGCTACTAGATTGTAGGTTGCATGAATGAAATTTGCATTTTTCCTGTTTTGATGTCAAAGGCTAACATCAATCTGTTTTGATTTGAAAGCGTCTATTTGAAGTATTGAGCATAAGTCTCAACCTTCAACTTCTCATTCCTCAACTTAATTTCCTTATATCTATCTTTGATATCCTTCTCTTTATCCACAGGCCTAGTGAATGAAGAGACATCAACGTCGAGTTGTCTCCCAATAATTTGAGTGTTTCATGTCGAGGGATGGTGTGTTTCTCATGAATCTATTGTGCCTTTGCTCCTTTCCACCATTGTATCAGTGTCAGTGATTTCCACTGAGTTAATGGTGTCTTCCTGTTCAGTTACAGGATTAAGCTTGGGCATGTTCTTGTAACTGATCTCAAACTGTTCACCTGTGGTTTCCATAGCTAAACTGGAACCCTCTTCCCTGGTTCTCTTTGCATTTCTATCCTCATTTGCTGGAGTCTATAAAATAGGAGGAATATTCATTGGTTCTCCTGATTTTGGAATCTACAGGAAGGAACTTATATCAATCTGTTTCTCTACATCAATCAATGTATTCTCTACATCAACTACAGTATTGTCCATGTCTATTAGAGTGTTTTCCAACCATTCTGATTGGTTGGCAAACCTCTCAATGTCTGATCTGGGATGACGGATGAAAGGTCCCAATTTGACCTTTATCCTTAACTTGCTTATGACTCTATGAGGTTCATACTGCCACATAAAGTTGTTCTTGAATTTCATTTGTTGTAAAATCTTCTCTGCCTCTGGTCCAGCTTCTCTAGTGTTACAAATGAAGGGGCCCAATTGATTTTTCATTTTGAATTGGGTCTTCTTCCTAGTTGATAGGAAGTTGATTTCATCATAATTTATAATCTGCCTAAAGTATTTTAGTGCAAATATCCTCATAGGGAGGTATTTAGGCAATTTGTATGAGGCAAGTTGGCATCCATAAATTCTTATTTTTGTGTGGTTATGGTACAGATACTAGTCTCCCACTTTGTTGTTCTTTGCCAACTGTAACACCCTTTTGATCTCTTGACTGATTATGGGTTGAGGGCTACTGGTTAGCATGTTCATAACTTGATGGACAAATGAATCAATGAAGTCTTTGTAAGTAAATACAGTGGAGTACTTTTGGATCAATGGTGTCTAGTAGATGATTGATCTTGGGTTTCCTTTGGTATCCAATTTCTGGATGCTGACAGGAAACTTGTCTGACTGGTAGTATAAAAACATATGGAATAAGGCTGAAGAATACTTTAAAACTCTCTCGGTTGGTAGCTTGGTGAATTGTTCATGCATTCTATCTGCTATGAACTGAGCATAGTTATACATTATAGCAGGAGGCTTTCCTAGGGAAAATATGGAATGGAAGGCAAGAACAACCTCGTCCACATGTTCATCTGTGGTGTACCCTAAAATGCAGGAGAGCATGGTGATGATTTGTCTGCCTGTCTCAAAAAAAATGGTGGTAGCATATGAAGGACTTTCTGTAGGAGTATGACACTCCTCTATGAGGAAATTCTGGAAAATTTAGGCTATCCTAGGAGGGTCTAACTTGGTATAGAGGTCAAGCAAGGCTTCAATAGAAGTGGGGTCTCATTTGGGCTTGGTTGGAATTGCAGCATTTGGTTAATGGATTCTGCGGTGATGGTAAATAATGCTTGTTGGTCATGGGTGACAATGGCTCTCTGGCTGGGAATGTAGCAAGAATGATAGAAGTGGATGATTTCTGTGAATGGGTTCACTTCTGAAAACAAATAATTGGGAAAATTAGACTCCCAAAGGTGAATGTCATTGTTCTAGTTCAAAAACTTGTCCTTACTCCAACAGTGGAGCTTTAGAAGGTAGGCAAGGGAAGTTGTGTCATTTATTTGGAAGTATTTTTCTGCTAATGCAAGGTGGTCGATGTCGAGGTGAGGGGTTTGCAAAGGTCTCACATTGAGAGAGGTTTGGGAAGCCATAATTGGGTTTACAGATCTAAATTAGGCTTTCATTGGTTTTAGAAGTGAGGTTTGGAAGCTTTGGAATAGTGGGAGGGTAATTACAATTTGTAAAAGGGTTTGGGATGTACAAATATGTTTCTCTTCAATTTTTGGAAGGTTTCTTAATTAATTCAATTAATTAACCTTTCTATTTAAACTGTGTTTTCAAATTCAAGGGCCATTGTGGTTTTTTCCAAGAATACCTAGAAATTGATGGTTTGACATACAGACTGGGTTCAGTAGTGAATGCAGAAGGTACTGTAGCTTTCAACTGTCAATTGGTTGCTTCAATTGGGTATCTGGAGCACCTTCAAGCAGCAGAAGGTGGTCAAATTGGTCGTAGAGGTTTCAGGTTGTTGCAAATGGCTATGCAGCAGTTTGCAGTGAAAAAGAGAAAAAAGAGAGAATTGGAACTTTTTCAGCCTTTTAATGCATAACAGTCACAGTTTGGCGTGGAAATTATAAATGAATAGTGGGAAGTTTTTGGTTTAGGCAGGGAGGTGGTTTTCTGGGTCATCACATTGCGTCTAGAGGTCGGGCAGTATTTTTCCCGAGCACATGATCTAGCCTAGTGTTACAACGTAATAGAACAATGCCCAGGTAAAACCGTGAATCTTGCGTGCTCTCAAGCTGTTATCGGTCAGATAATAATCTGCGCAATATGGTTGTACACCGTCAAATCTGGGGGTAGGAGATCGGAGCGCTATCATGCAATTGAGTTGCACGGATAGAATCGGGAAAGTGATTTGGTGGGGCTTGGGATTTAATTACAGATAATTGTAATTAATTAGCACATAATGCCGGGGTTTAATATAAGCAGCGGGTAAATAAGGTGGGACCACGGGTTATGTTGTGAGGTTTTCTAACTACACCAAGGGTTGGTGGGTTAAAAATGGGTATCCGGGAAATATGAAGTGGGGAAGTTAATTAGATAAAACAAGGGCATAAAAACTTAAAATAAGGGGGTTTAGTGGGTTGTTGAGGGGGAAAGGGAAATTAATAAGGGGGGGTAGTGATATTTGTAATGGGGAATGGGCTTCACACTAGGGAAATGGGTTTTGGGAAGGGGGGATGATTTTTCAAGGGTAATTTCTAGGGGAATGTGTGAAACAAAGGAGTCAAGGTCAAAATGAGGGGAAAATGGGAATTAATAAGTAATGAAGGGGGAATGGGGGAATTAGAAAATAAGTATGTGGGGGTATAGTGAAATGAGGGGAAATTACTTAAACAAGCTTGGTGGATATCCTTCCTTTCTCACATTTCCTCCTGCACATGAAACATAGGCTTAAGCATGATAAATGAGCTTTTGACTTAGCAACCTTGTGCATTTGCAATATTTCTTCTACCTACACTTTATTTACTCTAACATTTTCTCTTTATTTATTGGGTGCATTTAAGTTTGCTAACCCTTTATTTCCTTGTCTTTTGACAAGCAAACTATCTAATTCTAACCTATAACTTCCAACGGTTGATATTAAATTGATGATCTCATTTTTATTCTCTACCTAACTACTGATTTGCCAAGGTTAAACAGTTTGGATAGATTTTATTCTCTATCTATCAACATGAAATTTAAAGCATGAATGAGCCAAGATTACGCTATTTGACCATCATGGATTGTGGCATTTCTGACAAGCTGCACACAACCTTATTTTGCATAGTAAAGTAAAAAGTAGTGGCATTTGAATTTGCACACTTTCATGATCTGTTTTGTTTCTTTTTGGGGTTCATATTTTTTACTTTTTTTATCTTTTTATTTCTTTTGGCCTTTGATTATTCTTTTAGGACATACCCTCTTTACAATTTTAAATTTTTAATATGGAAAACATTTTGCAGAAAGCAAAAGTATGTACAATATTACAAGACTAACCATAGCGAATTCAAAATTATGAATCCTATTATTATAGGACCCTAACAACTCCAACAGTGAATGTAATAAAGTCAAAATGTTCTGGTGACTAATAAATAGTTATTATTAATAAAGCATCATTAGTTAGGTGAAAATGATATTATCAACCTCCAACTATACAATTAATTATTGAACCGTAAAATAATTATCCTCATCTTTCATCTCTTGTATATCATTTGAAGTCCAACAAATAAAACAAATTCATCACAAATGCAAAACACTTTATGTAATCTTATGACAGAGTCCGCTAGCCTAAAGTGGTTCCCATAGGCTAAAGCAGAGAAACATTTAATAAGGGGACTTAATTTGCCTAAAGGAAACTTTATAAAGTTCAAAAAGGAGAAAGGGTGATATTTCCTAGGAAAGTTAGAAGTCACTTTCACTTTATAAAATGAAATATCATAAAGTAACTTTATGAAAGCAAATTATAAAAAAAAAAAAAAGGAAGATGAAAAGGAAACCCTAAACTCATAAAAGAAGAAAAATGAGGAGACTCTATTATTTTTTGTAGCATTGGATGTGTTCTAGTCTTGAAATTTTTTGGAGAGGCTAAAATACATGAGATCTCCAAAACCCATAAATCATTTCCGGAACTTTTTCCTAGAACTAATTTAATTAGATTATTAACTAGTTTTTAAATATTTCCCAAATCTAAACTTAGGGCATATGGTTAATTAATCATAATTAATTAAGCCAATACATGAATGATCTATAAAATCACACGGATCGACTCCAAGATGATCCTAGCCATCGATTAAGATTTAATCTTGGTCATTGAAGTCGCAATAGAGGATTATAAGAAGAAGTCGACGGGCACTTGGAAAAGACACTTGAAAAGTTTGATTCATGAGTAGATCGATTTCCAATTATCTGGATTTAGAGAGGAACGCAACAAATTACCAAGATAAGCACAAATACAGAGATGCAGGAAAAACGATATTTCATTTCCTTAATGTAAAATACTGAAATATGCTTACAAACTAAATGGAAATAAGACTAGCTTGGGTGAAGGTAGCTTATCTCTGAGAAAAGATGTGGCGGCTACATGCTTCTGAATTGTGTTACAATGAGGCTCGAAGGCCTATTTATTGTTGAGAAAAAATGGAAACCCCTAAACATCCAAAAACATAACCCTAGGAGATGAACTGCCAAACTATGGGCCCCGTTTGGGTAAATTGGTACATCAACTTCCCGGGGTCGTAACTTTGGCACACGATCTTTGTTTGATGCACAAAATACCTCGTTAGAAATATATATTCAAGGACTACAAATTTTTAGTGACCAACATTAGTCCATGACCCATGTTGGTCTTAGTTTTCCCAAAAAAACGTCGTTTAGGGCCTCAAAACAGCTCCAGAAGTTCAGGACCCGAAAAACTACCAAAAATAGTAAATTGTGCTACAAATAAGGAAACCAAAAAACTAAAAGAAACAATGGTTGTCGTCCAAGTGGAATAGGTGAGTGGCCACCAATATCCACCTGGATCATTCCTCCCCCCTTAGGAAGCAATGGTCTCCATTGTGTTGAGTTCCTCCATGAGATGAGAAAACCTCTGCTGAACTTGGTCCTTGCTAAGCCACTTGCCCTGGTGAAGGATTTGGCCTACTTTGACAACTCAATATAGTTGGATCCTTTGTTGTCGGGTGGTCTTGATCTATGTGTCCATCATCCGATCAGTTGTGGCTTTCTCCATGCAATCTGGAATTAACTTTGTAGGTGTGAGTTGTTATGTAATGTTTGATGTCTCCAGCAATGGTGGGAAGTATGGTTGAAGGCGGTCCACATTGAACACTGGGTGCAGGCCAAGGAATGGGGGAATGCTAAGCTCAAATGCATTATTCCCCATAGCCTTGGTAATGGTGTAAGGACCATATCAGAGTGGTCCGAGTTTCTGATAGGCTCTGGTAAGGCATTCCTTCTGCAAATGCAACTAGACTTTGTCACCCACCTGAAACTTGTCTGGCACCCGATGTTGATCATGTCGCTGCTTGTGCTTGGCATTTGATTTCTCCATAATGTCATGGAAATACTAGCAGATATGTTGGATGTGCTCAAAGGAGTTGTTTGCCTTATCATCTTCCGACTGGACATGAGTTGAATCTTCCTGAGTAGCTGCAAATGGTATGGCCACAAGAATGGGACATAGTGGCTGGAATCCCAAAGCCCACCTGAAAAGGACTGTGGCCAGTCAAGCTGTGGAGAGTCTGATTATAGCTATGCTGGACATATGGGAGGCTCTCATCCCATGTGCGTGGATGCTTTGATTTGTACATGCGCAGAATGTGTACGATCATCCTATTGATGACCTTTGTCTAGCCATCGGTTTGGGCATGGAAATTTGTGGATTTAGTGAGGTTAATGTCCAACATTGACCAGAGAATGAACCAAAATGTACTAAGGAACCCATTGTCCTTATCTGAGATGATAGACTGTGGGATCCCAAAGTGTACCCACACTCGTTCAAAGAAGAATTTAGCAGTGGCTTCTGCTATGATATTCTTCGTGCAGGCCACCATAATGGCCATCTTCGAGAATCTGTCGACAACCACATAAACACAGTCGTTGCCATGCTTAGTAGAAGGAAGGCTTGACATGTAATCCATGGAGATGGATTCCCAAGGTCAACTAGGGGTAGGTAGCAGACTGTAGAGGCCTTGCTTCTTTATGGTCATTTTTGAAAAGGCACAAGCAGTGCAGGATATGATGTACTTCACAACATCTTGTCGAAGATTCGGCCAATAGAAATACTTCTTCAGTACTACCACTATTTTCTTGACCCCGAAATGCCTAACGGCCCGATTGTAGTGTGCTTCCCAAATCATCTTGGCTCGCCTGCTTGAAGGAACACAAACATGTCCCAGGTGGCATAGCAGGGCATCCTGGAAGTGAAAATTTGGAACTTGTTGACCCTCTAAGAGAATTTGGTATGTGTGGCCAAATTCTGGGTCACTTTTGTTGAGAAGTGGCCAATCATAAGTCCCGTGCCCACAAGAGTTGAGCACGGTAGTTAAAGCCATGATCGGTGGTCGGCCGAGGCATTCTGCAAAATTATTGGTGCTACCCTTCTTATACTTGATATTAAAATGGAACTGTTGTAGGTATGTGGACCACTTCTGATGGTAATCATTCTGCAACTTCCCTTGTGTTTGTATGAACTGCAGGGATCTGTGGTCTATATGGATGATCGTTTCTTCCCCAAAATGTAATGCTTCCATTATGGGCAAGCTTGCACAATGGAATACATCTATTTGTCACAAGTGGGATACTTCCAGACTGTGTCTGAAAGTGTCTCACTGTGATATGCCACTATATGCACCTATTGAGTAAGGACTGTCCCAATAGCATAGTCAAAGGCATCTATCTTGATCTCAAATGGTTGTTGAAAGTCTGGTAAAGTGAGCATTGGTGCAAAGCAAAGGCAATGTTTCAACTCTATGAATGCCTTCTGTTGAGATTCAGACCAAAATAATTTTTCTTTTGCTCCACCCTTGGTGACTTGACTCAAGGGTCAAGTGATATGAGAGAATCCCAACATGAACTCGTGGTAGAAATAGGCAAGACCCAGAAATCTACGGAGCTCTATCAGAGTGGTTGGGGCTAGCCAAGCTAGAATAACTTGGATCTTGGCTAGATCCACATGCACCTCTTGTTCATCAATAATGTATCCCAGATACTGAACCTAGGTCATGCCAAAAGAGAATTTCTCCAAATTGGCACACAGCTTGTGTTTTTGCGGTGTTTGGAAAACCTATCGAATGTGGTGGAGATGCTTTTCCCAACTTTGGCTAAATATTAGGATGTCATCCAAGTATACCACTAAAAATGAGTTGGTGAATGGCTGCAAGCTATCATCCATCAGCCTCATGAAGGTTGCAAGAGCATTCGTCAACCCAAAAGGCATAACCAATCATTTGAAAAGGCCCTCCTTGGCTTTGAAGGTAGACTTCCACACATCAGAGAGTTTGATTGGTACCTAGTGATAACCAGACTTCAAGTCAATCTTGCTGAAATATTTTACCCCCTTGAGTTCGTCCAGAAGGTCATCAAATTGTGGGATCGAGTAACTATTCTGGACAATGATATTGTTCAGCACATAATAGTCAATACAAAGTCTCCAAGTCATATCCTTCTTATGTACAAACATGATCGGGCTCCCATAGGGCGATGAACTCGGCCGGATGTGACCTTTCTACAGCAGCTCTTGAATCTGCCTCTTGATTTCGTCGTTCTCCAGAGTGGTTCGCTGATAGATTGGTCCATTGTGCAACAACGCACCTGGGGTCAGATTAATGGAGTGATTTATCTAAAAGTGTAGAGGCACCCCTGTGGGGGAGGTGAAGATGTCCTCGTACTCCTCCACAACCTTGTTCATTTGTTGTTGTCGTGCGGCGGGGTCCTATCTGGAGGTCGTGGCCATTGTTTTCTTTTTTCCCTGAGGGTGTATAATTAGGAAAACGAATTTCCCAATATTGGAAATGAGCTTACTGTAATCTTTGTAGTTTCCAAAGAGATGGCGGTAGGTGGTGCTACCTCCGGTATCCTATACAACTCATTTCCCAAAGTAAAAATAACAACGCGAGGCCTTGACTCATACACAACATGTCACTTCCACAAGTATGGTTGGCCCAATAATACATCACAAACATCAAGGGGAGAAACGTCACATAATACCTCATCCGTGAAGGGCTTGATGATGAATAGAAAGCAACACTGCTAGCTCACACGAAGATCCCGTCCTTGGTGAAAGCCACCCGATAGTATACGATTATGGGTGTGTTGTGGTTAGTAAGCCCAGCCGCTTCATGACCTCTACGAAAAGGAGGTTCTTTTGGCTCCCTCTGTCAGCAATGAACTGTAGAGTGGAACCCTTTACCCACGTTTAGGAGTGGAAGAGGCGCCCCTCCTCCTTTGGATATTCAGGTTCCTCCTTCTGGATCCTCATGGTGGAAACGGTGGTATTTAGCTCCACATCGATAATATGCTTCCCTTTGTCATTCCTCTTGTTAGGTTTTGACTCAGAGTTGAAACATGCATATTATTCTGAAGCCTTCATCTCAGCCACTAGTGACTGCTTGGCCCAACACTCACTTGTGTTGTGAGTGGAGCTCTTATGGAACTCACATGACTTTCACATGTCCTTCTTTAGCTTCACGTGTTTTTCTTTTCTTGCAGCTTTGGAGGGTTTTCCTAGGCCACCCCACCTTGGCTTTGTCCTTTTTTCTGCACTTTGGGGGGACCTTTTCCTTGCCTTGGATTCGCAGATCCAAAGTCTTACTTCTTCTATTTAAACTTCTACTCGATCTTGACAGCGTATCAGTACGTCGTGCTAAGAGAGTAGATGTCCAAGAACAATATATTGTCCTGTATGTACCTCTGTAGGTAACTACGGTATTTGAGTACCAAATTCTTCTTAGAATCCTTGATACGCAACTATGTGCGAAGGGTATGAAAAACATTGGTAAACTCTAGCACATCTTGGTCCCTTCCCTACCGCAGCGTGGTCCACTTTATGTATTTATCTTCATAGCTTCCGATAGGGTAGTACTGCTCCTTGATGGCATCCCGGAGTGAATTCCAAATGGGTGTGGTTGAAAACAGTGAGGTCATGCTTTCATCCTTCTGCTCGCAGTAGGTTTCCCACCAATCCTTGACGTGGGGGGCAGCTTTGAGAAGAGAAAAAGTAATCTTTTCTCGACTATAAAAATCATGAACAAAAAAGTATCCTTCTAGCATATTTAACCATTTCTCTATGGCGTCTGCATCTATTTGGCCCTCAAATATGGGAATTTCAAAGTTTAGTTGTACCTTAAAAGGAGTGGAGCCTCCAGAGTGACTGTTGGATGTGGATGTGTCGTCGGTGGGTAACCATTGAAGGATATAGGCAAAGTTATTGATCATCACGTTCCTTTGTTTCTCGAGGGCCTCCTCGAGCAATATTTTAATAGGATCTCCAGCCCTCTCATCTTTCTTTTCTTCCACCATGGGAGTTCGTCAGTGTTTGCGAGGCTGATCTTGCAAAGGTTCAACCAGATCAAGCCCTAACTCCTTATATCTCGACCTCGTTGGGGACATCCAAAGAAAAATAGAGAACGAGCAAAGCCGCTCTGATACCACTGATCCAAATTTAGACAGGAACGCAATAAATTACAGAGGTAACCACAAATACATAGATGCAGAAGAAGTAATACTTCATTTCATTAATGTAAAATACTAAAATATGCTTACAAAATAATTGGAAATAAGACTAGCTCAGGTGATGGTAGCTTATCTTTGAGAAGAGATGTGGCGGCTACATGCCTCTGAACTATGTTAAAATGAGGCTTGAAGGCCTACTTATTGTTGAGAAACAATGGAAAACCCTAAACATCCAAAAACCTAACCCTAGGAGATGAACCGCCAAACTATGGGCCCCATTTGGGTAAATTGGTACATCAACTTCTTGGGGTCATAACTTTGGCATACGATCTCCGTTTGATGCACACAATACCTCGTGAGAAAGATCTATCCGAGGAATACAAATTTTGAGTGACCAAAATTCATCTATAACCCATGTTCGTCTAAGTGTTCCCAAAAAAAGTCGTTTAGGGCCTCAAAATAGCTCCAGAAGTTCAGGACACGAAAAACTACCAAAAATAGTAAATTGTGCTACAAATAAGGAAGCTGAAAAACTGAAAGAAACAATGGTGGGCATCCAAGTGGAATAGGTAGGTGGACACCAATATCCACCTAGATCATTCCTACCCCCTTAAGAAGCAATGGTCCCCATTGCATTGAGTTCCTCATCTTAGTTCCTCCATGAGATGAGGAAACTTCTGCTGAACTTGGTCCCTAGTGAGCCACTTTCCCTGGTCAAGGAGGTGGCCTACTTTGACAAATCGATATAGTTGGATCCTTTATTGTCAGGTGTTCTTGATCTGTGTGTCCATGATCCGATCAGTTGTGGCTTTCTAAGTGCAATCTGGATTTAACTCTGTAGATGTGAGTTGTTCTGCAATGTTTGATGTGTCCAACAATGGTGGGAAGCATAGTCGAAGGCAGTCCACATTGAACATTGGGTACAGGCTAAGGAATGGGGGAATGCTAAGCTCAAATGAATTACCTCCCAAAGCCTTGGTGATGGTGTAAGGACCCTATTAGAGTGGTCTGAGTTTTTGATAGGCTCTGGTAAGGCGTTCCTTCTGCAAATGCAACTAGACTTTGTCGCCCACCTGAAACTTGTGTGGCACCCGATGTTGATCATGTCGTTGCTTTTACTTGGCATTTGATTTCTCCAGAATGTCATGGACCTGTTGGCAGATATGTTGGATGTGCTCAATGAAGTTTTTTTCCTTATCGGCTTCCAACTAGACATGAGCTAAATCTTCCTAAGTAGCTACAAATGCTATGGCCACATGAATGGGACATAGTGGTTGGAATTCCAAGCCCACCTGAAAAGGATTGTGGCTAGTCGAGCTATGGAGAGCCCGATTATAGTTGTGCTAGACATAGTGGAGGCTCTCATCCCATGTGCGTAGATGCTTTGAGTTGTACATGTGCAAAATGTGTACGATCATCATATTGACGACCTCTGTCTGGCCATCAATTTGGGAATGGAAAGTTGTGGACTTAGTGAGCTTAGTGTCCAGCATCAACTAGAGAGGGGACCAGAATGTACTGACGAACCTGCTGTCCCAATCTGAGATGATAGATTGTGGGATCCCAAAATGTACCCACACTCGTTCAAAGAAGAGTTTAACAGTGGTTTCTATTGTGATATTCTTCTTGCAGGCCGCCATAATGGCGATCTTCGAGAATATATCGATGACCACAAAAACATAGTTGTTGCCATGCTTAGTAGAAGGAAGGCCCAACATGTAATCCATGGAGATGGATTCCCAATTTCAACTAGGGGTAGGTAGCGAAGTATAGAGGCCTTGCTTCTTGATGGTTGGTTTTGCAATGGCGTAGGCAGTGCAGGATTTGATGCACTTCCCGATAGCCTGTCGAAGATTCGACTTATAGAAATACTTCTGTAGTACTGCCACTATTTTCTCGACCCCGAAATGACCAATGACCCGACCGTAGTGTGCTTCCCAAATCATCTTGGCTCGCTTGCTTGAAGGAACACAAAGGTGTCTCAGGTGGCATAGCAGGGCATCCTGGAGGTGAAAATATGGAACTTGCTGACCCTCCAAGGGCATTTGGTATGTGTGGTCGAATTTTGGGTCACTTTTGTAGAGAGGTGGCCAATCAGAATTCTCGTGCCCACAAGAGTTGAGCATGGTGGTTAACGCCATGATCGGTGGTCAACTAAGGCAGTCTGCAACATTATTGGTGCTACCCTTCTTATACTTGATATTCAAATGGAATTGCTACAGGTATGTGGACCACTTCTGATCACGATCATTCTGCAACTTCCCTTGCATCTTTATGAACTACAGGGGTTGGTGGTCTGTGTGGATGATCGTTTCCTTCCCCAAAGTGTAATGCTCCATTGTGGGTAGGCCTGCACAATGGAATACATCTCTTTATCATAAGAAGGATACTCTCGGACTGTGTCTAAAAGTGTCTCACTATGATATGCCACTAGATGCACCTATTGAGTAAGGAATACCCCAATAGCATAGTCGGAGGCATCTATCTCGATCTCAAATGGTTGTTGCAAGTCTGGTAAAGTGAGCACTGATGCAGAGCAAAGGCGATGTTTCAACTCTGTGAATGACTTCTGTTGAGATTCAAACCAAAAGAATTTTTCTTTCACTCCTCCCTTGGTGACTTGACTCAAGGTCCAAGTGATATGAGAGAATCCCAACATGAACCTGTGGTAGAAATTGGCAAGACCCAAAAAGCTACAGAGCTCTGTCATATTGGTTGGGGCTGGCCAAACAAACAGAAGGTTGGATCCACATGCACCCCTCATTCATCAATAACGTATCTGAGATACTGAACCTGGGTCATGCAAAAAGTTAATTTCTCGAAATTGGCACACATCTTGTGTTGTCGCAGTGACTGGAGAACCTGTCGGATGTGGTGGAGGTGCTCTTCCCAACTCTGGGTGAAGCTCAAGATGTCATCCAAGTATACCACTACAAATGAGTTGGTGAATGGCCGTAAGATGTCATCCATCAGCCTCATGAAGGTTGTAGGAGCATTCGTCAACCCAAAAGGCATAACCAACCATTTGAAAAGGCCCTCCTTAGCTTTCAAGGCAATCTTCCACACATTGGAGGTTTCGAATGGTACCTAGTGATAGTCAGACTTCAAGTCGATCTTGCTGAAATATTTTGCCCCCTTGAGTTAGTCCAAAAGGTCATCAATCAGTGGGATCAGGTGCCTACTCCGGACAGTGATCTTGTTCAACACCTAATAGTGAATACAAAGTCTCCAAGTCCCATCCTTCTTCTGTACAAACACAATTGGGCTCCCACAGGGCGACGAACTCAGGTGGATGTGACCTTTCTGTAGCAGCTCCTGAATCTGCTTCTTGATTTCATCGTTCTCAAAAATGGATCGCTGATAGATTTGTCCATTGGGAAACGACACACCTAGGGTCAGATCGATGGAGTTCTTGACCTGACAGTGTAGAGGCACCCCCGTGGGGAAGGTGAAGATGTCCTCGTACTCCTCCACGACCTTGTCCATTTGTTGTTGTCGTGTGGAGGGGTCCTGTCTAGAGGTCGTGGCCACTATTTTCTTCTTTCCCCGAGGGCGTATTATTAGGAAAAAAATTTCCTGGTTTTGAAAATGAGCTTACTGTAATGTTTTACAGTTTCTAAAGAGATGGTGGTAGGCATTGCTACCTTCGGTATCCTGTACAGCTTATTTCCCAAAGTAACAATAATAGTGCGAGGCCTTGACTCATACACAACATGTCACTTCCACAAGTATGGTTGGCTTAATAATACATTACAAACATCAAGGGGAGCAACTTCACATAATACCTCATCCGTGAAGGGCTTGATGTTGTATGGAAGGTGGCACTGCTTGCTCACGCGAAGATCCTGTCCTTGTTGAAGCCACCCGATAGTATACCATTGTGGGTGTGTTGTGGTCGGTAAGCCCAGCCGCTTCACGACCTCTATTGAAATGAGGTTCTTTTGGCTCCCGCTGTCGACAATGACCTGTAGAGGGGAACCCTTTACCCACATCTGGGAGTGGAATAGGGGCTCCTCATCCTCTGGATCTTCGGGTTCCTCCTTTTGGATCTTCGTGGTGGCAACGGTGGTGTTCAGCTCTGCATCGATAATTTTCTTCCCTTTTTCATTCCCCTTACTGGGTTCTGACTCAGAGTTGGAACATGCATCTGATTCCAAAGCCTTCAGCTCGACTACCAGTGACTTCTTGGCCTGAAACTCACTTGTGTTATGAGTGGAGCTTTTATGGAACTCACACCACTTACACGTGTCCTTCTTCGGCTTCGTGTGTTTTTCTTTGCTTGCGGCTTTGGAGGGTTGTCCTGGGCCACCCTGCCTTGGCTTTGTCATTTGTTTTGCGCTTTGGGGGCACCTTTTCCTTGCCTTGGATTCATAGATCCAAAGTCTCACTTCTTCTATTTAAACTTTTTCTCGATCTTGACAACGTATCGGTACGTTGTGCCAAGAGAGGAGATGTCCAGGAACTCCATCTTGTCCTGGATGTACTTGTATAGACAACCGCGGTACTTGAGTGACGTAACCTTTCAGCTCACGCAGCACCGTTTGAGCTGGCTTTGTTGACCGAAGTTGGATCCTCGTTGACCGGAGGTATGCGTGGCGTTGCTGACCAAGCCAATAGCACAGGAACCTTCAACACCTTCATTCCCATGTGCCCATGTGATTCGTCTCTCAAAGTGACACGTGGAACATGGAGATCAATGAAAAGGCTGCGGAATTGCTGAATGGCTGCAGAATTGCCAGACAGCTGCGGAAACTCTGTGCATATGCCAAAAATCTAGACAAACAGTCAAACATTTAGCAAAGTCAAC
>APFE031588560.1:0-57998 GCA_000404065.3 Pinus taeda
CGACTAAAAGCACAGAGCACCCACTAAAAGTCCCTAAAGATACAGCCAATCAAAACAACTTTCAAGTATTTCCACTCCGGGTGATTAAGACCGGACACCAAAATACGAGAAAGTGGAAGACAAAGGGCCTTCCAAAGATAGTCTGGGGTGATGAGGACCCAGGCCTATCAGCGAAGGTGTCAGAGGAAGTTACGCTGACCTCCTAACAACAGTCTGCACCGGTGCAAGCCCCCAAGCTTCGCAAGGGTGCCCTCCAGTAGTGCTGTTGAAAGTGATGCAACATCGACCTCAGGTGCCACGGGTGCCACGGGATTCCCCTCCGCACCCACCTATGTAGTATCCTAGGAGCAGCAACTAAGGATCCCAACTCGTTGCAGAAGCCAGGCGGAACGGTCTTGAGGTAAGTTCGGACAAGTAGGAGAGGGGGTATCTCTCTTCCCTGTCTTCACAGACCCTCGCGCTTAACTCCCAGATCCAGAGCTTT
This sequence comes from Pinus taeda, assembly GCA_000404065.3. Classification (NCBI taxonomy): domain Eukaryota; kingdom Viridiplantae; phylum Streptophyta; class Pinopsida; order Pinales; family Pinaceae; genus Pinus; species Pinus taeda. The sequence goes on from APFE031588560.1 coordinate 485, forward strand.
CTTGGTCTTCCTCACGCTATTGGATTTTCTCTCTTTAATCAAACTCCTATGTTTTGACGTTTTAATGTGGCCTTGGAGAGTTAACTCTCCACTCGCCTATTCCAAGGCCCTAAAATCCTAAAACTTGTTTGTGTATCCTTAAAATAAAACAGTTCTAGTTGATTTTATTAGTGCTTGATTTTTTAAAGGCTGTTCTTTTAGGTCAAAAGGTGGTGGAAGTGAAACTGATGATGTGTTTTTTGACGCAAAAAAGATTAATAAAACTTAACTACATGCTTATGCACTTTGTATTTGTTTTTCGATGAAAAGTAATCTTCTACTAGGTTCAAGAGGAAAACTTCTACTGAAACAAATTTTTCATTTTCTTTTCTTATTCATGCATACTTCATGCTCAAAAGTTAACAAATCTATTTCATGCCAAAAGAGATGCAAATTTGTCCTAAATGCAATACTAAATGCTCAATGCAAGATTGAAAACTACTCTAAAAAGGAAACAAAATTTGTTCTTGTTCACCAAATTACTTTTTGCCACTGATTATATTTAGATGGAATCAAAAATAGTGCAATTCGTCTAAATATTAAAAGCAAAAACTCAAGATAACAAAAACACTTTCATTCAACAAAAGGAAGCGAAACGAAAAGCGAGTCCAAGAAAGCAAAAACCAACAACTTTTCGAAAAGCTCACTTGAAAGTAGAAATAAAACAAGAAACAAACAAGAAATTCTTTTGAAATTGCTTTCAAAAAACCGTCACTTCACAATCGAAAAAAAGCAAGAAACACTTTTTGCAAGTTTGTACCCAACAAGGAATGAAAACTCAACAAAAACAAATGCGCTCAAAAGTGCTTTCGACAATGAAAGGCAGCCCGGAGAGCTTTTGGTAGCAAAGACCAAAACAAAAGATCAAAAGAAAGGTTCCAAGAAAGTATCAAAATGACTACTTAAATGAAACAAAGAAGCAATAGGTCATAGAAACTATTTCGTTAAGCAAACCAAGACGTCACCAAGGACGAATTTAAACACAAAGATTAATGAAAATCTTTTATGCTCTGATTACTCAGGGCAGCCAAGATTCCAGTAAGGAAATCTTGCGTGTTTAAAGTGAAAATATGATGACCCTCGCAAACACGAAATAGGACCAAGACTTCTTATAATTCAAGGAGAAGTTAGAGTAAAGACACTTGCTGGAAAAAACAGATAACTGCTACTGACCCAAATGACTGTTTAAACTGACAGAAAACACCAGAAACATTCCAGAAACAAAAAGTTTATAAATCTTGAAAATTGCTAAGTATACGCGACTGCACTCAGCGCAGAAGGCGTGTATACGCTACTATTCCTGAGGAAACATGCGTATACGCGGGTTTACTTCAGGAAATAAGCGTGTATACGCTTCTGTAACCAAGAAAATCAGTGTGTATGCAGCCTTTCAAGAAAAATAAAAAAGAAAATTCCAGAAACTGGTCAAACTATAAAATCAGAAACAGACCAAACAGAATCAATAAGCCAGCAAGATCCTGAGCCCTGATAGGCTTGACAAACGCCCAACAAGGAACAACAAGAATGTTGTTCCCCAGTGGAGTCGCCAGTTCTGTTGCGGGATATAATCCCCTAAGGTTCTTGGGCAGAACCTTAGCAGACTGAAAGTTATCTAAGTTCAGAAACACACACACACAACCGTTTATGCTATGAAAAACTACTTTTAGGGTGAAAGGGGCATACCTGAGGTCCTACGTTTGGGTAGTTACTCAAGGGTGCAAACCCTTCTTCACGTCCCTTCCGCTCCTTTGTCCTGTAAAAACCACAATTCCACGAACTACAACAGCATATGGACAAGATTTTACATAAAAATGATCTTTATGTTATATGATAGATGAGTTAGTTACAAACTTATAAACATCTATTCAAGTATGAACTTCACATATAAATATCATCAACACAAAGAAAGAAGCGTTTCGGGAACAAGACGTGTTTCTTTATTAGATAAATAAAATAATATGGAAAAAGAGCAATATCACCTGAAATCCGCTTCTGCAGGCTCCAAGCTCAGCCTCCTTCTGGATCCGTCCCGCCTCAAGCCACTAGTAGGTCACCTTCCATTACTCACTCCAAGATGTGATGGGAAAGAATGAACATCCAAACACTAGGAAACAAGGGTTTCCTATACAAGATGGGGGAAGTGCAGAAGGCACAAGGGTCTTCAGACCTGATCAGGGGGGAAAAAAATCAGTATAATAACTTTGCTCTATGATCTCCCTTCCTTAGGCCTTCCCCTTGATGTCTTTTTATACCAACTCCAAAGTAGTTTTTTAGTTAGGAATTTGTTGGGGACAGTTGAGGCCACAGGCACTAACAGATGATCAGCAGGTAAAACCCGCGATCTCCACCCGAAAATAAGGAGCTTTTATATTTTTTAAGTGTTTTAATACATATACGCGAGTTAGGTATGTATGAACCCGTGTATACACGCGTTTAACTCAGGGCAATGTCGCGTACAGGGAATAAAACACTGTTTTTTAGATATATGACCAGGTCTGGAAGGAGGGGTTGCCCTAGGCCATGGCTGTAGCATCACAAACCATACTGGTGAGATTTGGAGCTATAACACCCTTCGGGGTTGATCTTCCCAGATTTTCCTCTGGATGTAACGACCACCCAGTTGTTATAAACATTGTTAGTGTTAGTCTTTGCAACCTTCCTCTAGTGATCAAACATGCTCTTACAAAGTGATTTTAAGGTGTCAAGGTCAAATTTTGTCATTTCAGTGAGTCTTCAAGTAAAATTTGGTCACTAAGTATTAGGTCTAGGGTTTGTTTTCAATCCTTTTTGGCAGCTTGCCAAATTTCGGTCCATGTCACCATTAAAATGAGTGTACCATCATTTAGAGGGTTTTCATCATCATCTCAAGTTCCACTGGATCATTTTACACCTTGTTGATGCTTTAGTTGTGCTTGGGTAAGGTTCATTTCCTTCTCCTAGGGTTTTGAAGGTAATTTCTCTTGGATGGTCAAATAATCAACAAAACATGTATCCTAATGTTCATACACCTTCCCTTATCCTTAATGTACCTTATTAAACACTTCCCATCACTGATATCCCTCAAATTCCTCATTTTCGCACAAACCCTAGTTTCTTGCTGCAACTTGACAATTTTCTAGGCTAAGCATGTGTTTTTCCCTTTTGGACCCCTTCCCCTCACTAAATCTTTGAAATTCCACTTTCCCCTACTTCCTAACATCCCTCTCTACTTCCCAAAATTTTCTCAAGAATTTAGAAGCTCCTTATCCCCTTCATTTCACTTCATTTCGACAAATCCCCTATTCCACACATCAGGATAGGTTTTACTCCAATGATGTTTCTGAGCAAGAGAAGATGAATTTGGGAAAAATAAGAGCATTTTTTGTCCCAAATAGGCCAAGGAAGAACAACCTCCTTCACGTTTTACATAGGTATCATGGTTTTAGAGAAATGTCAAAAATACAGTTGCCTCAGGAGAATTGATGCACCTCTGAAGTGACCTTGGAAAAATCAAGATTTCTCCTATCTTGGTTGGCCCAATGACTTTCTTGATGAGTCAAATGATAACTATACACAAATATATTTCCAATGAGCTATCATGAGCTCAATTTGGAGTTGAGGAAGACTTTCAAACGTTGACTGCAACAGTACTCTGCCTTGAGGCAGCCTCATTTTGCACATTTTGACCAGTCTTTGGCGATTTGATATTTGATAGGGAAAATGAACTAAAAATTGAAATATTCTAGTTGGGTTGGAAACTATACTTAATACTATTTCCAACAAGCTATCCCACGCCCAATTTGGACACCAGGAAGGCCTCCAAAAGTATCCTACAAAAAGGCGCTATGCATTGAGCCGGTGCTACGCATTGGGCAGTGATATATAGTGTAATTTTATGACTGGCACTACGAATTGGGGCAGCACTGTGCATTGGGCTACAAGGCCTGAAATCCATCCAAATCTTCCACCAAATCTCCCAAAATTGTAAATTCATCATTTCCCAAGTAAGTTCACACTCCAATATGCTCAATGCATGAGTTTGTCTTAGTCCTCTTAGTGATTTAATAGGGAAATGTTAAAACCCTAGCTCCTTGCACAATTTCATTGAAAATCTGCCTAGGGTTTGCAAAACTACCATTTTTTGCTGTCTTATTCCCCTCTACCACTTTCACATCCCCTTCACTAACTTTCACTAATTTCATTTCCCATTTCCCCTCTCATTTCCACTCATCCTACTCCCCTATCCCCAAAACCCTAAAACCCTAGCTTCTAGGGTGAAACCCTAGTTTTCTTCATTGCACTAATGGTTGTATACCCTATCCCCTTAATCCCACTCCCCTTATACAACTTCCCCTTAATCCCATTCTCCACATATAATTTCCCAAATGCTACACTCCCCAAGCCCTATCCATATCCCTAAACCCTACTCACATCCCTAAAGCTCTTACTCCCATTCCTAAACTCTATTCACACATACATTTTCACACTCTCTTCCATACACTCTACCCATTTCATTTCTCCACCATAGTTTCACACTGTTATCCACAAAACCATCCATATACAACCACATTTTTCAAAACCAAAGGAAAACAATGGAAAGAGATAGTGATCATGGGTATGAGAAAGAGATTGAACATGAGAGTGAATATTGGCTTGAGAGAACAAACTTGCACTTGGGAAAGGATGCTAGAGAAGGCCAACAATGGGAAAACTATGTTGAGGCACATGGCCTACCATTACTTGGCGAGAAACAAACGTTGCAAGGCACGAATCAGGAACTTGAAGGCCAAGTTGAAGAAGGCATCGAGGAAGCGAAAGGAGCAAGATAGACTTCAGATCTTGGTTGAGGCTTCCTTGGCCCAACACAACACTTAATGGAGGACACTCAGCCCAAATTTCAAAAAACTTGGGACACTTTTTGCAATTTTGGAATTTTTTGGCCAAAATATAGGTTTTTCTGCCCAATGCGCCACGCTACCTAGCGCTCGCTTTTGATGGGGGCCTCCTTTTGATGAAAACTTAGCATTTTTGGATTTTTCATGAAAAAATATGCATGCTCACAAATGGCCAAGAAATTTTGACAGGTTTTGAGCCCCCAAAAATGTCAAAAAACACCCCAAAAATGACCTTTCTGCCCCTTTTTGGACACACAGGAAGCAGTGTTGGGAAAACTCAGCTTTGGAGGCGCAAATGGAGGCCAAATTCAAAAATTCCACTTGTCCTGGAAAGTAGACAGGTATACCTTTCCAACAAGAACATGTGTAGAAAATTTAGACACCATAAAGGCATCCAAAATCAGCTGCAAAAAGGCGCTATGCATAGGGAAATCGGCGCGGCGCATTGGGGAAATTTTGCTTAGTTTGACCAAAAATAATTTGCTTTTCGCCTCATTTCTTGACAGTTTGACTTTTCTTCTTCTAAATGTCAAAATCATGATGTAATTTAATGTAATTTGATGGATATTGATGTAATTATGCTAAATTTTCACTCATAAAGGTATATTCATCCATGAAAAGGTAGTTTGCAACTGAATGAATTAGTTCCCTAGTTTTCAGAGGCAAGTCGTTCCACTTCCTACTTTTTAGTTCTCAGTTTAGAATTTGTTGGAACAGCTCCTAAACTTATGAGCTCGACCCCTAGAGGCTAGGATGAGTTGTTTTTTGCCTATATCTTGTGATTTTTCATTCATTAGCAAAGGTTGGACTTTTGAGAAAGCTTGGAGTTTCATTGTATACATTTTTCAGCGGTTTTGGCTAAGGAATAGACTAGGGTTTGCAGCACTCTATGGGATTCATGTGGCATTTTTCTTTGATATTGTATTTACTTCTGTAAATGTAAGTTTACATGTGATTTATGTATGCCATTATCTCTTTTGCCTCATCTTAACTAAAACAAACAAGGATAAAGTTAGAATCCATTGAAATTGCAGTGCTCTACCTAGGGTTTGCTTAGTTATTTATGTTTTCAGTTATTTGAAGTTGCCCTTTTAAACTCCTCACCTGTATAAATCTCTCCATTTCACTCAATTTAAAGTACCAAATCATTTGCCTACCTTTCCCCATATATATCTCTGCAAAACTGAGCCTCATTCCCCAGACCCAAATTTGTCTTTCCATTTGAGCCAACAAAACATCATAAAATTTAAATCATCTCAAGCCTCATTGATCATTTTTTGCTGATATTTACAAGGAGAGAGCCCTCTCCAAACCTGGTAGTGCTAGCTACCAGGTTAAGCATGGTATGATGTTATCCTAGATCCTACCTTTCTCAGCTTGAGGTAGATTTAGGCTCTAACATAGTGGCGACCATACTAGGGAAGAAAATATTATTTGTTTGTTAGTTTTCTTGCTTTATAAAATACAGACAGAGCCTGAAGTTATGCCAGGAAGCCTTCTAACTACACATTGCTTTGTGAGTGCATAAGTAGATAAAAACTGCTTCAGTCAATCTCTAGTCTAGTCTTATAAGCTGAACATCTAACTTGCAAATTGCCCCAGTAACATGTATCAAGTCAGATCTGATTGTTGATGGTGGACAACGATCAGACACCGGAAAGACTAAAATCATTCACCTGGTGGTTCCAAATCATTTTCGAGATCAGATCCAAAGACTCCACTGGATGATGAACCCGACGAGTAAAAACATGAAAGGACGATATGGAAAGATCAGGTATTCAAGTTGGAATTTCATCCAAGACATTTTTTTCTTTATTATAAATTATTTCTTCTATTTTCCTGAGAATTTCAAGAAGGATTTTCAAAGTATACTATGTTTGAGAAGAGATCCTCAGCCTGCATTTGGTTCCTTCCCTTTGAAGATTGTAAATACCAAAGATTTGCATGCCTTTGAGCTTGATCAAGACCCTTTTCTGAATCTTGTGATGACCAACTTCAAACTGATGAGCCTAATGAGACCAAGACTAGTTATATACTTTCTGTACATACCCCTATACCTTGTAAAATTCCAGATCGATACAAGCCTCTGATTTTACCTCCTATATCCCATGCTTTCCCTAAAAATCATGATCTATATCTACCAAGATTTGATGGTGAACACGACAACATCACTGCTGAGAGGCATGTATTGAATTTTGAGTCTTTTCTCAACCATTTTGAAGTTGATGAAGAAGATGTTAGTATTAGTCTTTTTTCTCTTTCTTTGCAAGGTAAAGTCAAGAGTTGGTTCAAAACCCTGCCTGATACGAGCATCTCAGATTTCCAGCAATTCGTCAAAGTTTTCCTCGATAGGTTGGTGGTAAGACAAAACCCTTTCTTGATTATAGAAGAGTATAACCAACTGAAAAGACAGTCAAGAGAGACAGTACAACAATTTTCTTCCAGATTTAACCAAGTTTATTATTCGATGCCGGTTAATATAAGGCCTCCTCCTGGATCTGCTCTCTTGCACTACCTAGAAGCCTTTGATTTGGAAATGGAGTTTCAGCTGAGGGAAAGGAACCTTGCAACACTTGAAGAGATGCAAAACAGTGCAATAGATGTAGAGGCTCATTTGCTGATCCAAAGGGAAAAGTTGAAGGAAGAAGAGATGAAAAACATAGGTCCGGAGGAATCGACCTCTCTAGAGGTAAAGCTTGACATTTTGGCAAGTGCAGTGGAAGAGATGATGTAAAGGATCACCACAAGGAATGGATATATGTTCAAGCCCATCGCTCGCTGATTGAAGAAGAACAAATGGCTGCTCCAAAACATTTTCTTTCTTATCCTAGTTGTCATAGACTTGATAATGATTGTTTTATAGATCATCTTGGAGAAGAGAGATCTGTTGATATGACATGTATGCTTGATGATGCCTTTTATACTAATGATTTGCCTCAGTTTGATCTGTATGATGATGATTATGTTCTTCAAATAGAAGCTAAACTTGCAGACAAATCAGCAGCTAGTTTGTGGGAGGAAGAAGTTCACTTTTAGTAGCTCGAATACAATGTTCAGTCATCACATATCAGCTATGGAAATGACGAGGAAAGTGCAACAAATTTTGAAGTAAGTGAAGGATCTTTGCCTTTTTGTTTTGCTTCGTTTCAATTCATTAGAGACAACATTCATGCAATCAGAAATCAACTATCGACAAGTCTTGATTTGGACCATCTTGAGGGCAATAAAAACCTTGTTCAAGACTTCTCATATCCAGATTTGTAGCCCCCAAATGCCATTTATTGTCAAGTTGCAGATGAAGACTTGGAAGTTGGCACATATGATCAAATGATGCAAGATGATTCTGTACCTTTCTGTTTTGAAGGAAAATTTACATAGTACATTTTCAGTAAAGGATGAGCAGCTTGTAGGAAATCATGTAATCTCATTGGAAACAATATAAAATGGGTTGCAACAATCTTTTCAAGTTTTTTGCAATCCAATAGCTGATGTGTTGGATAATGTTTGTAGTCAAAGTCCTTCTCCTATCTGTGAGCTTGATAAAAGTATTGATACAAACTTGATCAGCAACTGGTTTCTTTGTCATTTTTAGCAGGAGTCTTGTCATAGAGCTCAGATCAAAGTTTGCATTCATGGTATGAAGAGAAGAGAAGTAATCCATTGGATCATAAAAGTCCCAGTGTGCATGAATTTTTAGATCCTTATGCAGTGTTTTTGGGGGCGGATAGAGAATCCATAGTATTCAACTTATCTATTCACAAGTTTTCATGGGAGTTGCCTTTCAGTTGTTCTCTCTTGTTGTTCATAAGCAAGCACTTGAGGAGAATACAAACAATAGTCAGAATACTTACCTGGTTGCATTGGTTGTTTCATTTCACTTGATTAGGTGATGAATGAAACTGTTAGAGTAGGTTTTGATGAATAAGCTCCACTTTGAGCATCATTTCCAGTTTTTCAGTTGTGTTGAAGTATTGAGTCAATTCTTAGTTGAGTGAGAGTCAGTTTGTGTCATCAAGTTGTCAGTTTTTAGTCATGCATTTTAGCTTGAGTTTTTGACTCCATTGTCCAATGGATAAGGCACTGATCTGTCGTTCTTGGCACCTCCAAGGAGCTACTATCCCCATTGGAGCCAATGCTAGTGTCAGTCTTTGCAACCTTCCTCTAGTGATCAAACATGCTCTTACAAAGTGATTTTAAGGTGTCAAGGTCAAATTTTGTCATTTCAGTGAGTCTTCAAGTAAAATTTGGTCACTAGGTATTAGGTCTAGGGTTTTCTTTCACTCCTTTTGGCAGCTTGCCAAATTTCGGTCCATGTCACCATTCAACTGAGTGTACCATCATTCATAGGGTTTTCATCATCATGTTAAGTTCCACTAGGTCATTTTACACCTTGTTCATGCTTCATTTGTGCCTAGGTAAGGTTCATTTCCCTCTCCTAGGGTTTTGAAGGTAATTTCTCTTGGATGGTCAAATCATAAAAAAAAATTGTATCCTAATGTTCATACACCTTCCCCTATCCTTAGTGTGCCTTATTAAACACTTCCCATCACTGATATCCCTCAAATTCCTCATTTTCGCACAACCCTAGTTTCTTGCTACAACTTGACAATTTTCTAGGCTAGGCCCGTGTTTTTCCCTTTCGGACCCCTTCCCCTCACTCAATATTTGAAATTCCACTTTCCCCTACTTCCTAACATCCCTCCCTACTTCTCAAAATTTTCTCGAGAATTTAGAAGCTCCTTATCCCCTTCATTTCACTTCATTTCGACAAATCCCTTGTTCCACACATCGGGATAGGTTTTACTCCAATGATGTTTTTAAGCAAGAGAAGATGAATTCAGGAAAAATGAGAGCTTGTTTTGTCCAAAATAGGCCAAGGAAGTATGACCTCCTTCACTTTTTACATCGGTGTCATGGTTTTAGAGAAATGTCAAAAATAGAGTTGCCTCATGAGAATTGATGCATCTCTGAAGTGACCTTGGGAAAATCAAGGTTTCTCCTAGCTTGGTTGGCCAAATTACTTTTTTGATGAGTCAAACGATAACTAGACACAAATAACTTTCCAATGAGCTATCATGAGCTCAATTTGGAGTTGAGAAAGACTTTCAAAAGTTCACTGCAACAGCACTCTGCCTTGAGGCAGCCTCATTTTGCACATTTTGACCAATGTTGGGAGATTTGACTTTTGATAGGGAAGATGAACTCTAAATTGAAAAATTCTCATTGGGTTGGAAATTAGACTCAATAATATTTCCAACGAGCTATCATAAATCCAATTTGGACACCGGTAAATCCTCCATATGTCTCTTGCAAAAAGGGACTACACATTGGGTAGTGATTTATAGTGTAATTTTATAACTAGCACTACGCATTGGGCTACAAAGCCTGAAATCCATTCAAATATTCCACCAAAGCTCCAAAAATTGTAAATTCATCATTTACCAAGTAATTTCACACTACAATATGCTCAATGCATGAGTTTTTCTCAGTCCTCTTGGTGATTTAATAGGGAAATATTAAAACCCTAGCTCCTTGCAAAGTTTCATTAAAAATCTACCTAGGGTTTGAAAAATTGCCATTTTTGCTGTCTTATTCCCCTCTACCACTTTCACATCCCCTTCACTACATTTTAGTAATTTCATTTTCCATTTCCCCTCTCATTTCCACTCATCCTACTCCCCTATCCCCAAAACCCTAAAACCCTAGCTTCTAGGGTGAAACCCCAGTTTTCTTGATTGCACTAATGGTTGTATACCTTATCCCCTTAATCCCACTCCCCTCATAAAGTTTTCCCTTAATCCCATTCTCCACATATAATTTCCCAAACGCTACACTCCCCAAACCCTACCCATATCCCTAAACCCTACTCACATCCCTAAAACTCTTACTCCCATCCTTAAACTCTATTTACACATACATTTTTACACTCTCTTCCATACACTCTACCCATTTCATCCCTCCACTAGATTTTCACATTGTTATCCACAAAACAATACATATACAACCACATTTTTCAAAACCAAAGGAAATCAATGGAAAAAGATAGTGATCATGGGTATGAGCAAGAGATTGAACATGATCGAGAATCTTGGCTTGAGAGAACAAACTTGCACTTGGGAAAGGATGCTAGAGAAGGCCAACAATGAGAAAACTATGTTGAGGCACATGGCCTACCATTACTTGGCGAGATACAAAAGTTGCAAGGCATGAATCAGGAACTTGAAGGCCAAGTTGAAGAAGGCATTGAGGAAGCGAAAGGAGCAAGATAAACTTCAGATCTTGGCCGAGGCTTCCTTGGCCCAACACAACATTTAATGGAGGACACTCAGCCCAAATTTCAAAAATTTGAGACGCTTTTTGCAATTTTGGAATTTTTGGGCTAAAATAAAGGTTTTTCTGCCCAATGCGTCGCACCACCTGGTGCTCGCTTTTGATAGGGGTCTCCTTTTGATGAAAACTCAACAATTTTGGATTTGTCATGAAAAAATATTCATGCTCACAAATGGCCAAGAAATTTTGACAGTTTTTGAGCCCCCGAAAAAGGTAAAAAACACTCAAAAAATGACCTTTCTGCCCCTTTTTGGACATATACGAAGCAGTGTTGGGCGGACTCAGTTTTGGAGGGGAAAATGGAGGCCAAATTCAAAAATTCCACTTGTTCTGGAAATTAGACAGGTAGACCTTTCGAACAAGCACACTTGGAGCAAATTTGGACACTGGAAAGGTCTCCAAAATCAGCTGCAAAAATTTGTTATGAATAGGGAAATCGACGTGACGCATTGGGGAAATTTTGCTCAGTTTGACCAAAAATACTCTGTTTTTCGCCTAGTTTCTTGATAGTTTGACTTTTCTTCTTCTAAATGTCAAACTCATGATGTAATTTAATGTAATTTGATGGATCTTTATGTAATTATGCTAAATTTTCACTCATAGAGGTAGATTCATCCATGAAAAGGTAGTTTGCATCTGAATGAATCAGTTCCCTAATTTTCAGAGGAAAGTTGTTCCACTACCTACTTTTTAGTTCTCAGTTTAGAATTTGTTGGAACAAATCCTAAACTTATGAGCTCAACCCATAAAGGCTAGGATGAGTTTTTGTTTGCCTATATCTTGTGATTTTTTAGTCATTAGAAAAGGTTGAACTTTTGAGAAAGCTTGGAGCTTCATTGAATACATGTTTCAGTAGTTTTGGCTAGGGAATAGACCAGGGTTTGCAGCACTCTATGGGATTGATGTGGCATTTTTCTTTGATATTGTGTTTCCTTCTGTAAATGTAAGTTTACATGTGTTTTAAGTATGCCATTATCTCTTTTGCTTCATCTTAACTAAAACAAACAAGGATAAAGGTAGAATCCATTGAAATTGTAGTGCTCTACCTAGGGTTTGCTTAGTTATTTATGTTTTCAGCTGTTTGAAGAGGATCCCTGAAGTTTTGTTTCCCTCTTCAAATCCTCACCTATCTAAATATCTCAATATCACTCAATTTGAAGTACCAAATCATTTGCCTACCTTGCCCCATAGAGATCTTTGCAAAACTGAGCCTCATTCCCCAGACCCAAATTCGCCTTTCTATTTGAGCCAATAAAACATCATCAAATTTAAATCAAACTCTTCTGCACACATACCTAGCCTAAAATCCGTCTTCACATCAAGTCATCTCAAGCCTCATTGATCATTTTTTTCTAATATTGACAAGGAGAGAGCCCTCTCTCGGCCTGGTAGGGCTAGCTACCAGGTTAAGCGTGGTTTGATGTTATCCTAGATCCTACCTTTCTCAGCTTGAGGTAGATTTAGGTTCTAATAGACATATTTGGGCACTTCAACACCAAACTTATATGTCGATAAAGTAGGGCTCTTAAACCCCTAAAATAGTTGTTTTATACCCTAAAAGAATAAGGTCATCTGATAACATCATTCCCCAAAAGTTACGCCTGAGAAACCATCCAAAAATGGCCTAAACGGAACCATACTGACTACTCCACTGGCAAGGTGTGATGCATACTAAGTATTACACTAGCTAGGTGTGATGCATACTATTTGGGCCTTCTATAGGGTGTGATGGGTGAGGATGGACAAATGTCTGAGACAGTTTGCTAGGTGATTGTTCATGGAATCTTCTAGAAACTTCTCCTATGACACTTGCTTCTCTGAATTTTTCCAGGAATGAGTAAGAGATCTAAGAAATCTCCAAGTGGAACCAATTGTACCAAGTGGAATGAAACTAATCAGAAACCCCAGAGATGACTCACACTCCTGCACACATCTATAAATGGATCCCTCATCTAAGAGATCCAGAGGATAGAATATTGTGAATTGCAAGTGCTAATAGTTTGTAATTGAGGAAGGAGCATTGTATTGTTGGTGTGATCTTGCTATTTCATGAGGTGAAGAGGGATTGATGCTGGATCAGATAACTGGGTTGTAATTCTCCCTTCTATTTAATAAAGTTCTTCAAGTTTTCTTCCATATGATTGTGCAATTGTGAATGTTATCATTTGTGAATGCTGTTGTATGTTAATTATATATCTGATTTTGTAATGTTTATGTTATAATAGATCAAGATGCTTTGATGGTTCTTTGTTACTATGTTTCTATAGGTACTCTCCAAGCAGGTTAAGTACAAGGAGGAGTTGCAAGCTCTGTCAAGGGGGAGAGAGATCAAGCAAGGGATTAAGCAGAAGTTCCAGGTTGGTCCCCTCATCTTTCTCTTATCTATTGCACATAGAAGAAATTGTTGAATTGTTTTAAGTTGTTGTTTCTAGGGTAGTTGTCAAACCTAGTGGGCTAGTTGTTTGAAAAGACACTAACTTTCCTCGAAACACCAGTGTCCATGAACCATAGCATAAGAAAAAAATATAAGCACCAAATCCACCTAAATAGTTTAATTTTCTTCGTACATATGACAACAACATACATCGCAAACGTTCAAAGAATAGTTTGACAATATTCACGACATATGCATGAAATCATGTTGACTCAATGAGCTTTTGAATTAAGTGAAAGTTCCAAGATACATCAAGACAGTGAACACCAATAGCCCCAATAGCTGAGAATTAGAGAAGTCACTAACTCCTCCAACACAAATATATTCCTCTCCAATGCTTGGTAAGTGGAGCCAAGGTGAAAAGTTCCTTACATGGGAAATGGGGGTGTATATATAACAAATGGGGTGACCATTCACCTCCCTTGTGACTCTTGGACTACCCTCATGACTGTTTGACTTCTCAATGACCTTTCAACTTCCTATGTAACTTTTCACATTACATGGATGACTCTTGGAATCCCACTTTACATTACATTTCTCTAATATTGAATTTACATAATCGATAAATGATGTGGAAAATAATGAATCATGACTGGACATGACATGAAATTGATGACATGGACTGCACGATGATGTGATAGTGCCAAGTTTACCTTCTTTCTACTTTGTCTTCATGAGAGATATGCTTTGTTCTTCATATATACCCTCAAAAATGTTGTGAATCAGATAGATTCCTCATGCAATCCTAATATTTGGCCTTCTATTGTAATCTAGTGTTCCTTCATCTTCTTGCTTGATGATCATCTTATCTCCTCATCTCCTTATTTTTTCTCTAGCATAGTCTTGTTTTCCATATCCTTCATCATCATACTGTCATGAAATAATAGAAAACCTACAAACAAAATATACCCATGACAAGATGACATTAGTCTGGTAAACCCCTAGCATAAGATGATTCATGAAATCACTTGCTAGACCAGGCGATTGGTTGATTGAATAAATCAGGGATTGCACAATTCTAGAGGCCAAGGTATGGGACTAAGGCTTGAGACTACATAATGTGAAATTTAGGATGGCCAAAGTTGAGGGGCTCAAGGACTTGGGATGGAGGCTTGAGCCTTGAGATTGCACAATATTTAGTTAAGTTCTAGAGGCCTGGGTAGAGGGACAATGTACTTGAGAAACTCAAAGGATTGCCTAGAGGCTTGAGGTTTTAGACCGCATAGTGCACAGTTATGAAGGCTTGGGCTGAGTGACTACGTAGTTGAGGAACTCAAGTGATCAATATTAAGGCTTGAAATTTTCCAATGCATAGTTCAAATAGGAGAATAGGCTAGGGGATTGCATAGTTGAGGGGTTCAAGACCTCAAGATTGAGGCTTTAAGATTGAATTTTCCTAATGCAGAGTTGTGACGGGAGAGAGGCCAAATGATTATGCAATTGTGTAGTTCAAGAGCTCAAGGTTGAGGCTTGATGCTTGAGACTGCACAATGCGCAAAGAAGGCTAGATGGAGGTAATAATTGCATAGTTCTTGAGCTCAAGTTCTAGGATTGAGCATTGAGACTAGGTAGTGCATAGTTCTAAGAGACAAAGTTAGGGCTTGAGGGTTGAGACTACGCAGTGTGCAATTTAGGAAGGTTGAGTGAAGCCAATTTTCTTGGGAACACATATTTCCAAATAAGGCTAAGTGTGGGATCAATGAAGCTCAAGTGAGCAAAGAAAAAACTATATCATGATCACACACTCAGAACACTCAATGAAGCAACATTTATCACTCAAAAACAAGAACAACATGATGCCCTCAATGTGATAGCAATGCAACATACCTCTCCAAGTGCGACACAAAAGATACACTTTGTGAGGATAGTGATGACACTTTTATGACAATGCATGAAACTTTGGGAATGAGTGTAAAACATGTCTACATGACTAGTATGACTCATCAACATCCAAGTTATCCATTGAAACAAGCCAAAACTCCACTTTACATGATAGATGACACTTCCCATTCCAAAAGATGACATTTTCTATATAAAAATAAAAATGTGAACGACACTTGTGATATGAAAACAATAGTGAAAGTGAGAAAAAATGAAAATGACACTAATTAAAGTGAAAGTAAGTGAAAGCAACAATCGAAAGCATGAAAACAACACTCACGAAAGAGAAGGTGCGCAAAGCGGCTGTTAGAAAAACTCACCGAAATAGAAGTACAAGCATAGCCAAAAGTGAGAGACTATCAATGGCGGTGCGCACTGACCGTTGACATGGGTTGAACATTGTAAAATCACTGTCTTGATGGACTATGCTAGGTCAGTTTAAGCTTCCATGAAGGAATGCACTCATGAATTCATTACGGATTGAGAATGTATGAGCAGGTGACTTCAACTTAAAACCCAATAAGGGTGCTTATAGACTTAACAAAATATCAACTAACTAAGAAGTGTCTACAGAAAGACTGATCGAAAGATCTATATTAGGCTCCAAAAATCAAGTATTGTAAAAATTTCGGAGGGTGTTTTTCCAGCAAAAACACTTGGTGATACACTGGTAGAACTCCAACTTCTCTGCCATGGTAAATTTTGTGTGTAGGGTCTATCACTTTATGGAGTATTGATTCATCATTTCTATTACTTTTGCTTCCCCAACTTACCCCGTGTATAAACATAGCCCCCTTCATCCTTCCTGAGTTGAACATAATCATAAAACCAATTATATCACAATGTTTCAAATCATGAGAATGGTAATGTTGCTCGCTATTATGAAACCAACTCACAAAAATATAGAAAAGATAGATCAATGACTTAAAAGTCAGCGTCTTTGAGGTTGCAACCTCCTTTACATTACAAAAATGAACAATTCTTGGATGTTACAAATGACAATTCCTCTTTTCTATATATAGGAGTCTAAGCGGTCCCAATATAACCAAAGCCTACATAACAATAAAATTATATGGGCACACCAATGACAATAGTGGGCTTCTATGGGGCACAATAATAACAACATGGGGACTACATGGGAACAACAATACCATAAGGGGGTTGCACTAATAATAATAAGGGGCTACACTAGTAGTATAGGGACCTAACATGCCCCTGTCTTTCAAAAATTGTTGTCCTCAATGCTTTAGTAGTTCTAGATGCTTCTGTATAAAATTCTCATCCTCCCATGTGGAGTCTTCAGTGGGTAAGTTCTTACATTTGATGAGATACTCTGAAATTGGTCGATTTCGTAGGTGTTGGGTTCTTATTTCCATGACTGCTTTAGGTTCCAATATGATTTTTCCTTCCTTTTCAAAATTTGATAATACTTTTTGAACTGGGAGCTTTTCACCTATAACCTTGTTTAAGCATGAAACATGGAAAACTGGGGGCACTTGGGAAGATGCAGGAAGCTCCAATTTATATGCCATAGTACCAATACTTTGCAGCACTTTGTAAGGGCCATAGTAATTTGGTGATAATTTATTATCCTTCTTAGCTTGCTTGAGGGACATTTGTTTGTATGGTTGTAGTCGTAAAAGTACCCAGTAGCCTATATCAAAACTCCTTTCTCTGCGATGTTGATCTGCCTGTTGTTTCATTCAATTCTGCGTGAAATTGAGGTTATGATTTATCTTCTTGATATATCCTTCTATCTTGAGAGTTTGAGGAGTGGTAATTCCTACTAATGCATTACAAGATATGGTCAGATTCATTTCTTCTTTCTCTGGGGTTGGTTCCTAGTGTATATCCTCTTCTTTTGATGTTCCTTGATCCTTTTCTTCCTCCTCTTCAGAATCATTGTAAAATAATTTCTTGTCAGCACACTTATGATATTTAGTGTATTTGCTCTCAAAACTATAAAAAAGGTCATTTTCTTTTTTTTCTTCCAATTTCTGTAGTGTCAACCTTGTAGGTTGTGGAAGGCTAGGATCAACAACACTTCCATCTTTATATTTGTGAGTGGTAGGATTTCTTGTTGCCATAATTTTGCTATCAAATTTTCTTTCAACTCGAATGCCTTCTCCAATGAATTAGGTTCCCAAAGGCGAACCTCATGTTGAATGTTATCCTTTAAAGTCCCTATGAAGACATCAATCCTCTACTTCTCTGAAATATCATTTACCCTTATATTCAATTTTTGGAAGTCGTCAATGTGCTCTGCTGAACTCTTTTGTTTGAGATTTATCAATTGGCTAAAGGTGGTGTTGCTCTTTGTATCCTCATAATGTGCTATCATTTCCTTCATCAAAATTGACCAGGTGACAAGTGGTTTACAAGAAGAAAGGCCTTTATACCATAAAAATTGTTCCATTTCTAAATATAAAGATGCAATACATACCTTTTGTAACAGTTGCACATCATGTAGATCAAAATATTTCTCCATTTGTAGTATACATGTTATAGGATCCTTTCCATCAAACTTCCTCATATCGATCTTTGGAATATGGTGGGTCTTCAATGCAATGTTAGATTCTACGAAATCATGATTAACATTTATTTTTTTCCCATCATGAGTTTCCTCTACTACCTTTACGTCATTGGGAGACCTTTCTTGTAGCATCTTTGTCCCAACTTCCTTCAAATGTTCCATGTCTTTCTTCAAATATTCGATTCCTTTCTTCAAATATGCTTCCATACCATCAATATTAGCTTCCATGGCACATATGAAAATATTTATGTTAGTTTCAATTGCATTCTTAAAATCATCCATCTAATTTTTCTTACTAGGTGTTTCTATTTTCTTGATTCGAGTCATTATTTTCCTTGCTTTTAGTAGCTAAATATTTAAACGACTTTATCTTTGTAATTTCAGATCTTCATGTTCTAAAATTTCTTCCTATGGTATCCCTCTAAGTCCTATTTCCAATCCCACATGTTTGATCAATATTGGTATCCTCAATAAAGCATTATACCAAATATTCTATGATGACCTGATTATGACTAGTTCAGTAAAGTGAACTTGTACGACCTGCCACATCCCACTATTTTGACCTTCGAACCTAAAATTGACACAGAAAAATACCGGTAGTCCTATTTCTGTAACATCTTACAAAATTTCAATTTGATGCTCAGAGAGAAAGTTATGATGATTTTTCAAAGGTCACCTATTTTGGATGTAATTCGGGAGCCTGCAAAAACCCTAACTTCCTTGGATAATATCTCTGAAAATATACTGAAACAAGATCTAACATTTAGGCCCAAGATTCAACACAATTTCAGCTCAACTGCATTTTAACTTTAGATTCTGAAACTTCATAGAAAAATAATTATAACAAAAATTACACGATGACCTGTTTGAAATGGAATTTTGGAGCTTGCAAAAACCCTAACTTTCTCAGATCATATTTCCACAAATATAGTGAGACAAGATCTGAAATTGGTAAACAAGGTGCAGAAATATTTCCCCTCAAATGGGTTTTTGTTTTAGCTTTTGAAACTTCATATAGAAAAAGTTATAATGAAAATTACACGATGACTTGTTTGGAGTAGTGAAGCCCTAGAATCCAAAGCTCTGAAAGCAATTGTTATGAAACTATCTCACAAAAAAATAGAAAATATAGATCAATGACTTCAAAGTCAGCTTATTTGAGGGGCAAACCTCCTTCACATTACAAAAATGAACAATTCTTGGATGTTACAGATGAAAATATCTCCTTTCTATATATAGGAGTTTAAGTGGTCCCAATATAATCAGAGCCTACATAACAATAATATTGTAGGGGCACAAAAATAACAATAGTGGGCTTCTCTAGGGCACAATAATAACAATACGGGGACTACATGGGCATAACATTACCATAAGGGGGTTGCACTAATAACAATAAGGGGCTACATTAGTAGTATAGGGACCTAACACTCGCAAGCTTAAGATATTCAAAGTATAGCTTTTCATCTCTTGTGTTGCTTCACTTCTGGCAAGCCTAGACAGTACCCAGGCGAAGTCAGTTTAGGGACACAAAAATTACTCTACTACCAATGGTCCAAGACGTTAAACTTGTTAGGGTCCTATGATAATAAGGTTCCTAATTTTGAATTGGATATGATTAATTATTGTAATATTGTACATACCTTTGCTTTTCTGCAAATGTTTTCCATATTAAAAAATTAAAAAAATGTAAAGAGGGTATGTTCTAAAAGAAATATCAAAGGACTAAAAAAATAAGAAAAGATAAAAAAATGAAAAAATATGAACCCCAAACAAAAACAGATCATGAAAATGTGCAAGTCCAAGTGCCACTACTCTTTACTTTACTATCTAAAATAATGGTTGGGTGCAACTTTTCATACATGCCACAACCCATGATAGCCAAAATGTTTAATCCTGGAAGATCAGTAGATAGGTAGAGAAATAAAATGTGCTCATAAGCTTAATATGAGCCATTGGAAGATATAAGGTTAGAAGTAGATAGTTTACTATTCAAAAGAAAAAGGAAAGGAAAGGGTCTACTAGCTTAAATACACCCAACAAAGTGAAGAAAAAATGCTAGGGTAACTAAAAGGGTAAGTAGAAGAAAAGTTGCAGAAAGTACAAAGTTGATTGAAGCATAAGAACATATATCATGTTTAATCATTTGTTTCAGTGTGTAGGAGTAGTTATAAAAGTAAAAGGATGCTTATAAGCTGATTTCGTTAACTTCCCCTGCATTTTATTTCACCCCCCACTAAATACTTAATAATTTCCCCTTTATCCCTTAATTTCTTATGAAGACACATTTTCCCTTCATTTTCACCCTTGCCCCTTGGTTTCACACATTCCCTAGCAAATTACCCTCTGAATTCATTCCCCTACCCAAAAACCCTTTTTCCCTAATGTTGGACTGTTAATATGTCATTATTATTATCACTTTTGAATGCCTATTCCACCCATTTGTACTCTTCTTTATCATGTCATTTATCATGGTTTATCATATAATTCCATCTTATAATGATTTATGCTCTTGTGCAAAAATATTATTTATTCTCCTTTATTTTTAATAAATTGATGATTATGCATGATGGTTTATTAATAAATTGGTTGTAACATTACTCACCATTTTTAGCCTCCAAGATATTTTCTAGATTGAAGATTTGATCATTAAATGTGCCAACTCAGAAATTCATTGGAATAAGAAGTGACGATTTTGTATTGAACGTTTTGGGCAAATGGAGAAAAATCTGGAAAATCTGAAACATGGGTTTTGTCCAGAACGGACCAAATTAGTTTTGTAATGTTCATTTTTCCTAATTTCGGTCCGTATTGAGACAAATAGAAGGTTCTATGAAGACATTGTTTTTTCAGATTCGTTGTGTGGCCATTTTCCAAATCCTAGTTGCAATGCCAAAATTCGACCTGTTCTTGTTGAATGATTGATGGAGAGATATTCTAGATATGATATTGCTTATCAATTTGTTGAGAAAAATCCAATTTTGTAATGAGAATCATTTTGTAATCATCACGGTTGTAACTTCTCTTTTCTCTCTGTGTATTTAAATCAGAACAGAGATCAGAGAAGGGGATTCATGATTCATGATTCATGATGGATGATTAGAAAGAGAATTAGATAGATTGTTATATTAGAGGTAGATATGATAGAATAGGAGGAATGGGAGAATTACTATTGAGAAATTGTAACTGTTATTGTTGACTCTCATTGCTGAAGCTGAGAACGAAACTACTGTAATGTTTATGCAATGATTAATATATAAAAATAGTTGCAGTCCCTTGCATCTCCTGGAGTAATCACAGCAGTGCATCCCTAGAGGCTAAGGGCCCAGCCCTGGTGGATCCACTTACTTCTTGTATCATTATTTTATAGTTCCGTGTGATGGTTTGATTTCCTTTTCATTTCCATAATTTTCTTTATTCAGTAATCTTTCGTTTCTGATCATTTCGCTGAATCACCCTGTTACATCAAAATCGTGATTGGATTGTGTTGATAGAAAGATTATTATGTATAATTTCATGCTATTAATTATGATATGATACTTCGTTGTCCATTTCAGATTCTGTTGTTCATTTATAACTACGGTTGTTATTCATGTGTAACTACGATCGTTGTTCATTCTGCTAGATTAAGATTGTTGATTCAATTACATTTGCAGTTGATGTATATTTCTATTTAATTAGCCCTGTTTAGTCATATTTAAGATTACTTTTTAATTCTAATAATTTAGCATTATTGTTCCTTTCCATTAATAATTCATTCTGTTGGATGAAGCTTTGTTGTTTAGTTTTTCAATAGACTTAGTCATTGTTCTACAAGGATTTGTTTTTGCCTTTTAAGTATTATTGCAGTGAGCGTATTTATTCCATTTCTGTTAGCAGCATTATTGATTTATCATTTCCAGTTAATTGCTTTAGCGTGGATTGAAAGATCAACAACTATAAAGAACATTGACTATAGTTGTCTAAGCTTTCAGATTGGAGATTTTGTCTATGATTGATTTTCATTTGCATCAGTTTACAAGGGAGAGAGTTATCATTAATGAGTCCTCGAATGATGGTTGTTTGAGTGAATGATTTAGTTCAAAACATTTCAGTTCCTTTTTGTTCTGATTAGATTTTGTTTCCAACATTCATTTACTTTTGCATTTTAAGCACTATACTACAAAACATTACTCTTGAGTAAATAGCCACCTCAGACTGAGTACACTCTTGAAATAAAAAATCGCCCTTGGGTTGACAATTAATGTGAAGATAATTAAGAGTTAAAAAGACACCTTTTATCGCTCAACATTTTGGCACCGTTGCTGGGGAGAGTGTAGCCATTTTTAAAGAGTAGTGTGCATTTGATGAGTGCCTATTAGGAAAGAATTGGGTATTAAAAATGGAAGGTAAGAACTTGCGTATAAGAGCATGTAAAAGCCCTGCTCCCTCGCCGACTTTCCAGCGGAATTGTTAAAGAACTTAGGGTAGAAATAATTTTTTGAATTTAAGTGTGAATGACTAAAAAAAAATAGAAATTTTGAAAAACAAATCTCATGATTTCACTTAAGTGGTGATGTAAGCACCACTCATTTCACTAACTAATTGACAGGAACATTTGAAGAAGGAGCCTCGAAGAAACACATGAAAAACATCTTCTATTATGGTAACAAATGGCTCACATTTCTACTTTTGAATTCCCTATCAAAGATCTAGGAGGAGTGACACAAATGCACATAATTCCTCCATCTTCTCTACCAAATTTTCATGGCTTGACAAATGAAGATCTAGATAAATTCTTATTTGAGTTCAAAATATTTTGTAGAGGATATGATTATTGTACTAATGATCAAAGAATGAAAGTGTTTCCTCTTACTCTAAAAGGAGTAGCTCTTCGATGGTTCATGAGCCTAGGTGGGAACTGCATCCAAACATGGGAGGACATAAAAAACATATTCTTGAAGAAGTACCAGGGCTACTGCAAGGACAATGAAGATATTTTCACTATGATACAAGGGGATGATGAAAGCTTGGAGGACTATGTAGATTGATTTCAATTCAACTTTCAAAAATCAAAACATAAGAATTTGTAAAAAGGAGATCTTAAAAATAGTCATACTCAAAGGAATCAAAGATGAATGTTTAGAACTTTTAAATCTGATAGGAAAAGGTGATGTTTTTCAGTTGTCATATGATGATGTTTGTGAATTGTGCATAAATTATTCAAGAGGAATCTCCAAGGCTGGTAAGAATTCTAGAGATGTTTGTTCTTTCTTTTCCAAATCTGCTACAAGAACAGGAGATATAAGAGCTGAAATCAATTATTTATTTGAACATTTTAAAATTTATCTTATTAGCTCTCTAAATTCACAATTGGATGTTTTGCAAGTTCAGAAATATCAGGAATTTGATGAAGTGTTTTTCTCTCATTACTGGAAGGAGCATACCATAGATAGTTGTTCTTCCTTATCTATGATGGAAGTATTATATCAAAGAGATGAGGAAGCTACAACAAGGTCAAAAACATGGAAATCATGGCATACAGGTATGGTTCAAAACCCTTCTTCTCCATTCTCTTATTTGCATAATCTATTATGGAATACTAATGTGCTAGGGCAGCCATGTCAATCTCAATATAACCACCACCAATCTTGTCTACAAATTTGACATGGTTTATCTTACGATTGCATGACTAATCTCCCTCATCTTGTAGCACAAACACATTCTCCATATTATTTCATAACTCTTCCACAACATCCTGTTTGCATATCAAAATCATCCACTCAACCAAATCATCTACATCATCAAAATGCTCCATTCCGTACACAATTTCCTGCTCAACTCATTCCACACCCTCACCATAATAAACCAGTACAACATGCTTATAGTGTTGAACTGTAAAATTTACCTAAAATTCCCACCCATTCTATCTCACATGTGCCATTAGAGAAAACTTACAATGAGATTTAGAATGTTTCAAATTCAAAAATTGTAGAAGTTATGGAAGAAAATGAGGTTTCTTCTAGTTTGCATCAACAAAACATTTGAAAAGCTCAAGGAATTCATAATATGATGGATATGGGAAATCAAGAAAGTAAAGGATATATTGAAGATTGGTTTCACTCCATCATTTTTTTGCAGCATCACTCCATACTTCAACAATTTTTGACACCATTTTTTCAAGGGAAGTTAGCTTCTCATACCCTAATATTCATTAATATGCATTTTTCAAATTATGTGCATACATGAAGCCCTATTTCAAAAATGGTTCCAAGTACTCTTATACGTAATCATATTCATTTTTCAAATAAAATTAGGTTAGTGTAGAAAATAAAATAAATAAGAGAATGAATAATTACATTTTGTTTTTATGTAAAAATAGTTGTTTTTGTTGCAACACGCTGTGGGAATCAATATCGGTGATAATTTTTTCAATTTATTTGTGTATGTAGATGAATAATAATGGAAATAATAGCTATAAAAACACTCATATTCACTTTTATCACCAATCTGAAAAAAATGTTTGAATATCATATTTTTTTGGCTTGCAGGCTTGATGAAATTTCTGAAAACATAGTCGGGAAAGTCATGTTTTGAGGGAACAAAAGAGAATATTTTCCAAAAATATTTCTATTATAAGTATCCCTTCATTTCTACTTTCCAACCCAATTTGAATCACTCCATTTGGATTTGAAACGAAAAAGTTAGAACCAAAACATTGACAGGGTGTTTAGCGGGCAGCTCAGAAACAGAGTCAACATGCTTCAAACTTGGGAAAAAAATATTGAGTGAATAATTTGCATCCCTTTCTCACTAATGTGCCTAAGCCTATTATGAAACAATGCCATATCTAATCCTATACATTTTAAATCATTAAAAAAATTACAAATACCATTGCATAAATAAAACGTAGCAAATTTTTTTCTTTTTTCTATTACTAGGGCTCCTTTAGTGACCTTCTAGGTTTTTACTATGAATGTAGTTACACAACCTTTGTAACCCCTCCTCCAACATCTACCCAAGAAACCGACCAACCAGGGTAAGCATGCGATGAGAGATACTATGATATTATTCAACCTCCTAGGTAACCTTAAGGAAATGGAATCAACGGAAACACTACACAAACCCCCCTCAAGTTCTTCAGGAACCCTAGGAGTTAATCCACCACTCTAGGTGCCCAACCCTTGAGTTAACCTAAAATTTATATGAATTAAACCCAATTTTCTCCCATGACAAGGCATGCATGCAACCCTAACCCTATCGTCACTCTCACATGCTTGCTTGCCAGTGACCAAAGACCCAATTTGTCATTGCTATGCCAGTAACTCTAGGATTTGAGCCATGTTTTCAAACCCAAATCCCAATTCACTGCCCATTATTGAACCAAATCTTAAAATCAATTAAATAACATGGAAATTAAAGTACTAAAGTGTTGTAGCGGCTACAACCACCCTCCAAAATTTTTCCTTAGCCTATTTTCGATCCTCCTTAACAACCTTACATGACACTTTGTCTTGGTCTTTAAACATGAGTAATTTACATTTTCACCTGTCCATGCCTCCTTTGGAATACCAACATCCAAAGAACTTAAAAGCCCTGTGTTTATTAGATAAATATAAATATTTGTAACACCTACCCGAAATTGTAACGGAAATCCTGCATGCAATTGCATGCACCTTGAATGCACTATGATTGTCTTGTTCATCCTTTTTGACACACCATTTTCCTGTGGCGTTCCTAGAACAGTCTTCTCTATGTGAATTCCATGTAATGAATAGTATTTATCAAAATCTTTGTTGCACTATTCACCGTAAGTTTAAGATCTGAGACACTTCAACTTCATTCCTATCTCAAAATACATAAAATTTATTTTGAATACAAAAGTCCATGTGTTTTTGATTGCATCATCAATAAAAGTAACATAATAGAAAGATCCTCCAAGAGATGATACCTAATCTAGTCCCCATACATATATATGCACAAGCTCTAATTTTTCTCTCTTCTTTTCCTTCCCAACTCTGATAAATCTAACTCTCTTATGTTTTCTGTAAACACAATTTTCACAGAAATCCAAATCAACATGCTTCAAACTTGGAAAAAAAATACTGAGTGAATAATTTGCATCCCTTTCTCACTCATGTTCCTGAGCCTATTATGACACAATGCCATATATGATCCTGTACATTTTAAATCATTAACAAAATTACAAATACCATTGCATAAATAAAACGTAGCAAATTTTTTTCCTTTTTCTATTACTAGGACTCCTTTAGTGACCTTCTAGGTGTTGTCTGTGAATGTAGTTACACAACCTTTGTAACGCCCTCCTCCAACATCTACCCAAGCAACCGACCAACCAGGGTAAGCATGCGATGAGAGATACTATGATATTATTCAACCTCCTAGTTAACCTTAAGGAATTGGAATCGATGGAAACACTACACAGACCTCCCTCGGGTTCTTCAGGAACCCTAGGAGCTAATCCACCACTCTAGGTGCCCAACCCTTGATTTAACCTAACATTTAGATGAATTAAACCCAATTCGCTCCCATGACAAGGCATGCATGCAACCCTAACCCTATAGTCACTCTCACACGCTTGCCTGCCAGTGACCAAAGACCCAATTTGTCATTGCTATGCCAGTGACTCTGGGATTTGAGCCACGTTTTCAGGCCCAGATCCCAAGTCACTGCCCATTATTGAACCAACTCTTAAAATCAATTAAATAACATGTAAATTAAAGTACTAAAGTGTTGTAGCGGCTATAACCACCCTCCAAAATTTTTCCTTAGCCTATTTTGGAGCCTCCCTACCAACCTTACATGACACTTTGTCTTGGTCTAAATATGAGTAGTTTACATTTTCACCTGTCCATTCCTCCTTTGGAATACCAACATCCAAGGAACTTGAAGGCCCTTTGTTTATTAGATAAATATAAATATTTGTAACACCTACCCAAAATTCTAAGGGAAATCCTGCATGCAATTTCATGCACCTTGCATGCACTATGATTATCTTTTTCATCCTTTCTAACACACCATTTTCCTATGACATTCCTGGAACTGACTTCTCTATGTGAATTCCGTGTAATGAATGGTATTTATCAAAATCTTTGTTGCACTATTATCCTTAGTTTTATGATCTAAGACACTTCAATTTCATTCCTGTCTCAAAATACATAAAATTTATCTTGAATACAAAAATCCATGTGTTTCTGGTTGCATCATCAATAAAAGTAACATAATAGAAAGATCCTCCAAGAGATTATACCTGAGCTAGTCCCCATACATCTATATGCACAAGCTCTAATTTTTCTCTATTCTTTTCCTTCCCAACTCTGATAAATCTAACTCGCTTATGTTTTCTATAAGCACAATTTTCATAGAAATCCAAATCAACATGCTTCAAACTTGGAAAAAAAAATATTCAGTGAATAATTTGCATCCCTTTCTCACTCGTGCCTAAGCCTATTATGACACAATGCCATATCTGATCCTATACATTTTAAATCATTAAAAAAATTACAAATACCATTGCATAAATAAAACATAGCATTTTTTTTCCTTTTTCTATTACTAGGGCTCTTTGGTGACCTTCTAGGTTTTGTTTGTGAATGTAGTTACACAACCTTTGTAACACCCTCCTCCAACATCTACCCAAGCAACCGACTAGCCAGGGCAAGCATACAATGAGAGATACTATGATATTATTCAACCTCCTAGGTAACCTTAAGGAAATGGAATCAATGGAAACACTACATAGACCTCCCTCAGGTTCCTCAGGACCCCCAAGAGCTAATCCACCACTCCAGGTACCCAACCCTTGAGTTAACCTAACATTTAGATGAATTAAACCCAATTCTCTCCCATGACAAGGCATGCATGCAACCCTAACCCTATAGTCACTCTCACAATCTTGCTTGCTAGTGACCAAAGACCCAATTTGACATTGCTATGCCAATGACTCCAGGATTTGAGTCATGTATTCAGGCCCAGATCCCAAGTCACTACCCATAATTGAACCAACTCTTAAAATCAATTAAATAACATGGAAATTAAAGTACTAAAGTGTTGTAGTGGCTACAACCACCCTCCAAAATGTTTCCTTAGCCTATTTTGGAGCCTCCCTACCAACCTTACATGACACTTTGTCTTGCTTCGTCAAGTACTCAAGCTTCAAGTTTTTTCCTGGCACAAAGGCGGCCTATCGATCACAGTTGATCCATTCCCCTCACAAGCTACTCACTGGACTTGGTCCAACTATAGGTTGAGCAGCTTCCCCTTGAAAATTAAGCATTTCTGGATGGAAACCAACCTTCCCTATAGGAATTGCACAATCTTCTTTGATAGCATGTTGGGCTCCAGGATTGCGCAATATTGCCAGCCAACCCTCCGAGCAGGATTTGCACAAATTTTCCAAGTAGTAGGCTCTTCAGCCCAATATTTGCACAAAGCTGGGTAGCAACCATATGCTCTACCCAGAAATTGTGAAAATATCCTGGGTAGCTAGCCCAGCGCCCAGCAAGAAATGCGCATTTTCATTGAGCAGTCGAGTAGTCTCTTGCATATGCACCGGAGTTGACTGGTTCCCTCTGGGACTGAGAAAAATAGACTTGCATGCATGGGTTTCTTCTTCCAAGGTAGCATGCAAAGTCATCCCTTTTTTCAAGGATCTAGGTTTAGTATTTGGAGGTTACATGCAAGGTGCAATTTCGAAACCTCCCACCAAGTGTCGCTTCCCCTAGATTCATGGCATGCATGTCACAACCTTGATTTTATCAAAACTCATCAACCAAACATTGTAGAGCTCATTCCTCACATCAACCTTGTAGCTATGACATCCCACGTCAGATCCAGGAGCAGTCGGCGCATTCAACTCAACTGTTTTGGGGTAAGCCCACTTCCCATGCCTTGTACTACACTTTTGTAGCTTTTCTTGTTTTTTCTTGTAGGAGTGTTGTTTTCTTGGTTTCTTTGAATGCTTGTTGTAATTTATATATATAATAGATTTTCTAGCTTTGTTTTAGTTTTTGTTTTTATCTCACTATTGTCATATGCATGATACTATTTTGCACAGACATTAGCCCAACCGGCGAACCGCCTCACCCACATGCATGTTGATTTGTTTGTTGGATCTTTCATTCATGTTTTGCATGCACTGTCAATCATTTCTGCTATCAATTACACCATGCATTCACTGACTTAATTGCTTTCAGTTTCTTGTTGACAAGTTGGGCCAACCTTGGCCTGGACTTTACCTTCACCAAGGTTGTATTGTGCAATTTGGGAAAGGAAGGCTCACCTTCCTCTCCAGATTTGTGTATTCCTGCCCAACACTAGCCTCCAAGATTGTTTTGAGAATTTATGGAGGACAGTGGTTGCTTGGCCCAAGAAATTGTGTAGATATGTCCCTAGGCTAGCAGTACATCCTAGCTGGAATTGCACATTGTGCAATCCCAGCAGTCAGTAGTCAGAGTGGACTATGCATTGCGCAGTTCCAGCAGTCAGCCAGTCTCCCAATATCCTATACTATGCCTTGAGTAGTCTTGGCAGTCGGTCTCCCGACTTCCCAGTTGAAGTTGTGCAACCATCATGATCATTCACCCAGGTATGTTGCGAGTCAGTTCTCATGATCATTTTAGTTTTCAACTAACAGATTGCTTGCTATGAGTGTTTCCATGTCTCTAGGTATCACTGGTGTTCATCTGCCTCTCAGCAGTACAGGTACAATGGTTTCAAGGAGAGCAAAGACGAGGATACTGTTTAGAGCATGCTTAGGGATATAGTCAATCAAGTGGCTATGTGTGTGCCTACTCACGAAGACATCAAGATTTGCATAGACAAGCACATTAAGTGGCAACATCATAGCAAGAAAAATCATGAATAACAACTGAACACAGCATACCAAAATGCAATGAATGAGAGAGGAAGGTTGTTGAAAACATAGAGCTGGAACAAGGTTGCAAGCTCAAGGAGGTCCATTGATGATGAAAGAAACTTTGGATACTCTAGCTATGGAGTTACGCCGTGACATGAAGATCGATCGAAGGCAGAAGATGTAGCAAAGAAGGAGTTACATGTGTTGAAGCAACAACTTAGGAAGAACATGAAGTTGCACAGACAGACAAATGAGTTGCAACAGGATCAAGAACAGTAGTAGGCCCAACGTGTGCTCATATATGAAACTGTGCTCGAACAAGTTAAAGATCCATCCTAGTAGTTAACATAGAGCATACATGGTAAGTAGTGTGTTTGATTTCATGCAATGGATTCAACAACATACATTTCATTGTGTGCATGCATGCAATCCAACCTATTCAACACACTCACCAAGGAAAAGACAAGAAGCAAGTCCAATTGGAGCTGAACGAGTACTTCAGCAAGTTGATGAGCACGACCACCAGCACACACTTGAAGATCAGCATGGACACTATGGTATGCTACTGGTTCAACCACACCCAAGAAGACCATGTGCATGTTAGTAGGCGAGTTTGATGAAAGGGTTGAACCAATGCACCGTTGCAACCAAAGAAAGAGTTCGCTTTAGCAAGATGTCACTATGAGGTGCATGCACATCATCACAAATGACCAAGCTTAGCATCTTCTCACCAGATTCACAATCACAAGCATGTTAAAGAGTTGGTCTCACCAAAGCATCCGAGTGCTAGTGATGTCTTGCCTGGCTTTCTCAAGCCATGTTGTCTCACATGAGTACATGCACATTGTAATGTTGAGTCATGTCAAGTGTCAACAGTTGGATGTAACAGTCATAGAGTAGGTGAAGAGTCATGAGGGTAGTTGAACTGACACAAAAGGAAATGTCTAGGGTCACCCCACCTTTTGCTATAAACAGTCCCTCATAACTCATTGTATAGGCTTTTGGTTAGCTAAGCTTCTACTAAGACTATCTTGAATAAGGCTTGGACAGTATTGTAATGTGCCTTAGCTTCTCCAGTGCATGGAGCTAGTACATATCTTTGGAGGAGTAGGCGGATATGGATGTAACATTCCACTGTTGGGGCTAGCAGGTTTACATGGATGTACTATATGATTACACTTTTATATAATAAGAGTGAACACATTTTCATGCATATGTTGCTGTAGTTGGACTGCTCTAATTTCGTTAATGATGTAAGTTGTTTAACTTATGTACTTGTTGTTGTTAATGTGTTGCATATGTTGTTAATGTTGTCACCATTCGTGTCGACTACTCTACTGGACATTAGACATACCTTTCACTTGAACCTTGCCATAACAACTGACGTGTTCATCACAGAATGATCCATGAGTGTTGTACATGTTATCTTACCTTGTATGATGTGACTTCTGCATCTGAGTGGACTGATCCATTGGAAGATGTGCATGTGCTTTGTGTTGTGTGTTCCTAGCTAAGTTGGGACTGATCGCTTTCAGCCTGGAACTCACCTTCACCTCCTTCACCCTTCAAAGTGTTGGAACTTATCATACACCTTCCTTGTCTCACTGCATCAGTCACACCCTTGTTGTTAACAGAGCTATTCTACTTGCCTCTATGTGACATCGTGGTCAAGGCATTACCTTATGACCCACTGTTGGGACTCCTACACCAAACGGTCTGAGGTCTAATTGGGACTTCTTTTTGGGGAGATCCCCTTAACATGTTGGCGGGTCTAGCACTATCAACATAAAGAAAATACTTGTTCAAGACCTTAAATGGAACCCTACTAGCCATGACAGGAATTTTGTCAAACACTTAGTAGTTATGCAACCTATAGGTGTAAATAACAGTTTTGAGCATAGGGGTCTCATACTTATATGAAATTTTCTATGAAGCATTGTCTTCTTAATATGTTAGCTACCATTTCATCCATTATGTCATATATACCTTGGTCATTCAATAACAAGTAAGAACTTGATGAGAGTCACTCATGGTTTATGTCATAAAATACATACATCATCTGCATAATAGAAGCAAAAATACTCATGAAAGTGCATCCATATAGACCACATATAATCCATCAAAATTCTCATACAAATACAAGGATAAATACCCTTTCATTAAAGATGAATAATCCAAACCCAGGATGGGACTTCCACATTCCACCTGACCATAGAATGGTTGAGCCATTCAGAAGCCTTTTTGTCAATGAGGCCTCTCTTTTCTTCATTTTTCGTTATTTTCCTTCATTTTCCTCCTTGCATGCAACCTATGACCTTTCACCTTCCTTTTCTCCTAATTTCCATTATTTTCATAAAGAAAATGCCAATAAATGCCTCACACCTTTCCAAAACCTTAATCATTGCCTTTGCCAATTCCTTTAGCCATAATAAACCAAATCAACACCCACTAGGATGTTTCTCCCACCATTCAGCTTGGAATACATGTCTCATTGACCATGGCTTTATATATATTTTTACATGGAAATTTCACCATGGATGTTACAACCTTCACCACATAACTGCCCCATTGAAATTATATATTTATTCATATATGGAACATGACTTACCTCCTTCAATAGCTATTAGTTTCCATTTTATTTCTTTATAAAAACCTTTCCCATTCCAATGATTTTACAAGGTTTATCATCACCTAGACAAAGTCGTCCAAAATTGTCTTAAACATAGTCATGAAAAAGTTTCCTATCAAGCATGACATGGAATGAGGTCCCTAAATCTATCATCTATGCATCAATAATATTCTCTAATCAAAGAATCAAAGAATCTTGTAACAAATCACCTGTCACATTCACTTTATGGTTGTTCCCTTGTTGTCTATCTCCTTCTTTTCCCTTTTGAGATTTGCAGTCTTTCTTTAGGTATCCTTTATTCACACATTTCTAGCACACTATCCTTGATCTAGATTTGGATCTTCCTTTCCTTGACTTACTGTGATTTCCTAACCTCCTTCCTCTTTCCATTTTTTCTTCCCATAGTCTCTGTAATCAAATCATTACCTGATGTCTCACCAAAGCTTTTTCGTTGCATTTCCTTGCTAAGGATAGCACTAACAACATCATTAAAATTTGAAGTACTAGATCTAAAGACAGAGTTACTAATAGACATAACTAAGCCAATCCAACTTTCTGGCAATGAGCATAGAAATAACAAATCCCTAACTTCACTATCAAAATTTATCCCTATAGAACTTAACTGACTGGTAATCATGTTAAATTCACTTAAATGATAAACAACATATCCACCTCCTAACATCATTATATTAAATATACGCTTCATAAGAAATACATTATATGAGGCCGAGATTTTTCCATATAACTTTTCCAATGCCATATTAAACCTTAAGTTGTCATTTCCTTTGAAATGTTGAATGTCAATGATTCTTCTAGACACAACCATATTTTTCCTAGTGCCTTTGTATCGAAAATCTCCCATTTTGCATCTGTCATTCTCATTGAATTATTTATTTTTCTACTCAATGGTGGGTATAGATATTTCTGATATAGATAATCTTCCATCTACATCTTCCAAAATTGGTAGTTTTCGTCGTTAAATTTCTCAACCCTACCCTACCATCTTCCACCATTTCTCCCACTTGAACCATGGACCCTTCTCACTTGTGAGTTTATTAGCCAAATAGACCTTCAGCTCTTATACATGTTGTTAGAAATTAATTAATGTATCAAAGAAATACATAAAATATTGTTGAAACACAAATAAATAAATGCATAAAACAAGAGATACATAGATATATGTGGTTCATCCGATTTAGGCTACTTCCATGAAGAAATAGCCAGTCCTTCCTTTTATATTATCCAACAAAATGAAGAGATAAAACCTACAAAAAATTCACTCTAATATCTTCTTTGCTATCAAACAACCTCCTCTCTCTCTCTCTCTCAAAATAAATCCACATTCACAATACAATTCCCTCATATAAACTAAGGGGATGCCTTCTAGGGGAAAAACCCTAAATTAACATAACTTCTATCATCAGATCATTCACCTAATTAACGACCGAGATCGACTACGAAATTATAATATTTTACAAGGAAAATTTTCATCTATTTTTGGCTTCAAGGGGGCTCATAAAATCATTTTCGCTCCCCCTGAGAACGATTAAACAGGTGGTGTTGCTACCCCTATAGGAACCAGGATCCAATGCAACTAAAACAAAAAAAATCCACACCAAACAAAACTACCCCCCCAGTAGATTTCATTTAAACAAATGGAGGCATTGTAACCCCCTGATACCTTAATCGATGATCTTCATAATAAAAATGGTCGTGAACCCTAAGGAGAGAGTTATGAGAAAATCATAAGTGAGGCATGCCAAAAGGTATGCCTATCAAGATTCAATGATGTAATTTCCTTATTAATTTTTGTTATGCTTCATGTATTCATACTAAATTATTTTGGATATTTCATTTTTTCATTTGACCTTAATGGTCAACTAGAAGAAATTAGATATAAAAAATAAAAAAATATACTAAGGCAACCAAATGAATCATAAAACCTTGAAAATAGTTGCTAGATAATGGATGTGAATATATTTGGGACCCCTTGAGTAAGGGAAAATGTTAGTAGTGGTTGTCCCAAAACTTGGTTATGGAATGTTTGGTATCATGAAAGTATGATAGTGTCTAAGGACATATTGTTGGTTGTAAGTGTGGTGAATTAAAATTACAAGTGCAGAAACGAATGAATTCCTCTAGTCGATGATGGGTCTAGCAACAATAGATACATTCTATGGAATATCTCCTTAGGTTAGAATCAATCAAGAGGGCCTACCTCTTGGTCCACTTATCCTGCTTGATGATGTCCTCACTTGCTTGCTCCAGTTATCTCTCGCTTCCTTCTTCAAGCACCTGAAACAAGTAAACAACAAATGTGACAATAGACAAATTGAAATTAAACCTACTTAACAAGTCAAGAAACATTAAGCCATGAATGTATAATGTAATAAAACATGTAGGAAATCAATCGATAGTTGCGTATATTAATATCAAAGAGAGATTACAACCATTTTTCTTGACATTGCAGTCCTCCTCTAACAAGACCAGGTTCACACACACTTCTGCCAGCATTACATGGCCTTAAACAACAATATTTTTAAGGCTCTACCCTTTAGGATTCACCAAACCAAATCACACTTCTCCCTCACACAACTAGATAGCTACAACTAGTAATATCTTGTTGTCTACTCCAAACCAAAATAGCATGAACACTCAACCAAAAACTAGCTTGTGCTTGGGAAGAAGGGAGGTTTATATAGGAAAGATGGATGGGAGATGGATCCTCCTCTCATGGGAAAAAGACTTATCCCTTGAAGTAGTTCCATAATTATAGGGGAAGTGAGCCCAAACTGTCATCCTCGACCCCATCCGACCAAACCATTTACCAGACTTTCGTTACGAAGCTTCTAGAGCTGGAAGCATCGACTCCAAATTTAAAAAACTGTCCAAAATAGGACCAGTGTGACTAGAACACATCTCATTCGCACCAAATGGCACGAGGGATAGTGCTAATCCCTACACATAGGTGCGGGGAAGACAAAGGCCATTAGCGTAAGTCTTGTAAACTGGTGAAAATAGAAGTTTCAAGGGAAACGGTGCAAAAGGGAATTGATGTGCTCATGAAGAGGGACAGAATGGGAGTTTCTTCATGAAGGCAAAGCATGCAGGGTTCACTGTAGAGGTCCTCCAAGATCAAGGAATGGGGAGTATAGGGATAGTGACAAAATTATGTGTAACAGATGCCCCCTAAAGTGTGAAGGCCGAACTGGAGTGAGGAATGAAATGCTCTATAAATTATTGTGGGGAACCAGTCTGCCATCGAAAAACCTGCAAGCAAGTACAGATACATATACATAAACGGAGATCTCTATCAAATGATACATGAATGTTGGCATGGACACAACCATCCAGAGGTTGATCTTGTAAATGGATCCAGGTATGGGCGCATCCATCCATCAAAGAGGATCATAACAAAACCAAGGTATGGTCACAACCATCCAATAATGAAAAGGATCACATATGATCACTCATGGTCTGGTCATAGCCAACCATCTGATAGAGACATGCATATCATCATAACCATGTCACACCACTTCACAACTTGGAATTTTGTGATCTGAGTCCAAGGTCTTGTGCTCCAACATGGCCCGATCAAAGTATGGATTCTAACATGTGAATAGAGGTTTCGACATCAAACATGCTAGAAAGTCGCTTGATTACTAGTCAATGATGTAAATTGTTAACAAGCGCAAGAGAAACCACCAATAGTGACAATGGTCCTCAAGTTACTATCAGCACAATACACGGAATGTGAATAGAGGAACTAGAGTTGAACACTTGTGAAATCACTCGATCGAAAGCCAATGATGTGAACTTGTCGTCGAGTGCGAAGAACTTGCCATTAGGGCATGCAAGCTCTAAGGTACCAGAAAGGAATCTCTCTGTCAACTTCCTGGATAATGTTTTAAAGTTGACGAAAGTGACCATGTCGAAGGAGGGCCATAATGGATCCCACATCATCGACGCAAGACGAGAGGATGCAAAATGATTTTGGATGATACAAAGAATCAGAGGTAAGTGTAGCTACAGAGGGACAACTCTTGAACATATTGGTGACACAACCGGAAGTTTGGCAGCTTTTGCATCCATAGGATCGGTGGTCATGATGATGTGGTAGAGATCAAATGGAAGGAAAAATGAACGGCCCAATCCCAGGAAGGTCAATGATACAAAGGAGGATGTCCCAACCCGACACAAAGTAAAGAGTGTCAAGTTCAAGAGTGAGTTGTTGACACAACTGATAGATTTCCAAAACATCCCCCACCAGTTTTGGAAGGTACCCCAACTATTTTTTTTATCGCAAGCTTGAAGCGGATAGCATATGCTTGCACTATAAGTTCATCCTTCAGACGAATCCAACCTAGTAAGTTTAATGAGCCCTAGGAAGGAGAAGCTCATGTTCATCATGGTGATGATTTCAATGTCATTTAATAGTTTAACGAGTCTAACAAAGGTGTAACTCGGTATCTTTTTCATGTTTAGAGAGGTTGAAAAAGATACGTAAAAGAAAACTCCACATGGTCCCTTTTCATATGTTTGTGTCTCTCGAGCCTGAAAAGGTAGAAAACAATACTCGAAAGAACTGCTTGACCATTTTAGTTGAGTACCCTTTTCGTAAATAGTGCCTCCCAGCCCGAAAAAGGGGTAAACTTATACTAGAAACACAAGATTTCGCATACGTTAACGAGTTCAAAATGGTAAGGGATTGACCATATTTTCACTTTTAAAGGGTCGGAAAAGAGCTGAAACGTGACTCATCATCATCGTCGAACATCCATCACCTATCACTGCACAGGGAAGGTAAAGTGTATTATCAAATCCTTGAGGCAAAATTAGTCAAAATATTTACAAAACTTAATATTTCATGAAAATATGAATAAAAAGGGGAAAAGTAAATATATTTTTACCATTTACCATTTTACCTTTGTTGTGAATACTTTTCACTCACTTTTTTCCTAATTGTTTCGGAGGAGATTGCAGGAGATCTGGGAGGTCAATCAACGAGCTGCCAGTTCCAGGTAATAGCCGAAGCCCTAAGCCCCATTTTTATGCTCTCAATTTTTGCTTTTAGCCATTTTTTAGATTTTTTGAGGAGGTTTTTGAAAATCTTTTTCACCATCGGTCAGCACAATTATCGAGCATGGAATTGCACCGGTCGGGAGTGATTAACAAAGCCATCTGTGCCGATCGGCGCAACTGTTTTCAGAATAGGTGCGTTCTGGGAGGATCTTCCATTTGATGAAGCTTTAGATGAATGTAGAGAAATTTTATCAGAGTTTGAGCTTAATGAAGAATTTTTTAGAGCAGTATTGTCAAAAATATCAGGCGGCCAGAATAAACTTTTCCTTGAGTTAGTTGTTGAAAAATATGAGAATGAAATTGAACTCTTGGAAGCTCAGATACAATCGTATAATTTCCACGACCCTAGAAAATTTTACCA
Organism: Pinus taeda; assembly: GCA_000404065.3. Classification (NCBI taxonomy): domain Eukaryota; kingdom Viridiplantae; phylum Streptophyta; class Pinopsida; order Pinales; family Pinaceae; genus Pinus; species Pinus taeda. The sequence goes on from APFE031588560.1 coordinate 38,502, forward strand.
AAATCTTCCTCCCCCAGTCCACAAGGAAATAGTGCTATCTCCTGAATTACAGTTTGAGTATGATCTGGGTTTCAAGGCAAAGATAGAAGGACTGGCTGCTAGGCTCATTACCGAAGATGCAACTACTCCATCTGACCAAGAAGACCTGGAATCATGCCGAAGTATCCCTTCTCCAACTCAGGAGGAAATATTGTTACCTGCTGACTTACAGATTCTGTATGATTCTATTTTCAAGACAAAGGCAGAGGGACTAGCTGCTAGGCTTACTACCGAAGATGCAACTACTCCATCTGACCAAGAGGACCCAGAATCATGCCGAAGTCTTCCTTCCCCAACTCAGGAGGAAATACTGCCGCCTGCTGACTTACAGACTCTATATGATTCTATTGTCAAGACAGAGACAGAAGGGTCAGCTGCCAGGCTTACCACCGAGGACGCAGCCGCTCCATCTGACCAAGTAGACCCAGAAGAAGTTCTCTCACATGATGATTTTATTGATCCCATTGCAGACTACATGGAACTTCTGCTTGACCCAAGTTCTTTAGCATGCTTTCTCAGTGAAGACCAAATACATCAACAGCAACAGTTATGTGCCACAACTTTGATTATGAGGGCATATACCCGAATGATGCTTTTACGTTCAGAGACCATCAGTCAGCAAGTTCATCTTGTTTTTCAGTTGCTTAAGTGGCTGCACTGGTTGTTTGATCTCACCTAACGGCAAAGTAAATGTTGGTTAGGGTAGGTAGGTAGGAGAAATAAGGCAGCCGGAGAAAGCAATTTTGCAGAAGACAGCCAACTAAAGACCAAGGCGTTTTGACCTGCTGTTCTTGAATTCTCGCAAGGAGAAGCCATCCCCAAGTGGAGCCACTGTTAGCTTCCTGCTGCAGCAGGTTATTCATATTTCATGATTGACATTTTACAGGCCAAATATGTCAAACTTTGCATGCTGCAATGCTCCATATTTGCTCAACAGTCTCCAAGCGAAGAAGGCTACTTCAAGTTCATTCAATTGCCTTCCAAATTTTGGAAAGTTATCCCGTTATTGCCAATTTTCAGTTAAAGGGAGGTCCAAACAGCTTAATCTTGGTCTCCCTAGGTTTAAATTTCCTGTTTTAGAATGTAGAGAATGCAAATCTGTCCAAACAGCTTAATCTTGGCAGATTCTTAGATAGGTAGAGAAGCAGAGGAGCCCAACAGCTTAATCTGGGCCCTTGGATGAAATAAGGGTAGTCTCTAGATAGGAAAGCATCAAAAGAAAAATGAATGATGGGTTTGGAAGTCTAAGTGCACCCAAATCAAAAGAAGAAAAAATGTTAGGTAAGTAGGCTGGGTAGGTAGTTCTGAGGTTGCTAAATCCTAATTGCTGATCAGTTCCAGATTTTCAGGTGTCATCTCACTCAGGACACAATCAACAGGCAGTTCTATGCGAGAAGCTCAAAAGAGGTATAATTAACTCCCCTTCTCTGCTTTCCCCAATCATTGACTAACTTCCCCAAAGGAGTTCAAGATCTACTTGACACCTCTTAAGTTCCATCATTTTCATAACACTAGTTTGAGTAAAGATCTGCTTTACTCAAAGTTGTTCCATACTTTCTCTAAAGAATGGTTCTACCCCCTTGTAACAGCCTAAGGTCTACTGAACTTAGCGCTTTCTTACCAACTCCACATTAACCACTAACAGTATTATTTAGCTCCCTATATTTTCCCATCCCCCTACTAATAATATGTAAATCATCCCCATATAAATATCCCTCCCCCTGGTTGAAAAATAACCATAAGTACTCCCCGGGAATTGCTCAGTTTACCTGAAACTTAGCAAGAACCCTCAGCCTTCAAGTCATCTTCCAGATACAATGGACTCCTTCCAGAGTATAAAATCCCTCTGAGGTAATCAGACTCCTTTCGAAACCTCAAATGCCCTTCACACCCACTTACTTACTTTTTCGCCCAAAACAAACCCCTTGCCAACTTCCTTAACACTCCGCAGATCCTTAAAAGCCAGATCGCATCGCAAGATCGCAGTTTCTTCTCCACGCAAGTTATGCCCATCCGTCACTACCAGACGCAATATCGCGATATCGTTGGTCGGCGGTCGCAAGCTCCAAATGTCCAAACTCAAGCACCCTCCATTCCCCGCCGATGCGATATCGCGATCGCATCGGAGCTAGTTCATCGCATTACCTCCAGTATCAGCACCTCACCATGTTATTTTGTACCAGGGACCCACCACAGCTGACGTCATCCACCGTATAGCCGACGTCAGCAACCAGAAAGCCGAAACTTCGCGCAGGAAGAAAAATCGCACTTCGGAGCTCCAGAATAAGAAACAAAGGCAGTTTTCGATGCACGATTAGCGCGAAGCGTTAATTGCGCATCGCTAAGGGAAATAGGCCATTTCGGGGAATCTTCTGATTTCTTAGCCCGTTGCGCGCCAAAAAAAGCCTGAAAATCGCCCGATCGTTCCAAAGTGATCTGGTTTAAAGGCAACAGCAGATCAGTGACAGATTTTAAAGTGTATCAGATCGAATCATCAGGCATCAAGCGTGTCAAAGAGTATCAGTCGACGGCGGAAGCCATCAATGTAGAAACAAAGAGCATCAGTAAAAATCTTGAGCAGCGACTCGAAGCAGGAGAACATTTAATACCTTCCAGCAGATTCAAAGAAAGAGGGCAAAGCCAATTGAAACCCTCAAATCATAATTATTGCAAATTTAACTCACACCATAGCAGAACTACAGTCCCCAAAGCATAATCATTCCAGCAGCACCGCATCTAGCCCCCAAGGGCCACATTGTCACCTTTTCTGATTCAGCTGCCCTGAGCGCAGCCAAAAAGATTTACTTGCATTTAATTCCAGCAACACTTAGATTTTTGAAGAGTCTTCTAGCAGACCTGTTTAGGTCAGTTGTAATGAATGTCTTTCCGATATTTTGCTTATAAATACCACCCTGAACAATGTTGTGAGGGGTTGGTTGTTTGGTAGTAGTTGGTTAGTCTCCTTTCCAGCGATTTCTCCGAGCAGAGACTCGCACTGTAGCTGTCATAATTTCCATAATCAAAGATTGCTGAAAGCATGGATTGCGAAACTACTTGATGTTTTTCTCTTGGCAAAGGAATGATTACAGAATTCCTGTGCTTCTACATGATTCAATAAGTGTTTCTCTCCTTTGTTTACTTTTATGTTTGTTACCACCGTTCCGCCTTCTAAATTGCAGAAAAAAAGAATAGCTTAAGATTTGTTTCATTACACCTTAAGTTCAATTTCTGAATTTCTCAATGTTTTCTTCAGAAATAGTTATGAGCATGTATTCTTAAATGATCTTGTTTACGCTGTTTCTTTCACATATGAGTGCATGTTTTAGGAATTCTTAACTGCTCCTGGATCCCATTCATCCATTTCTCCTCTTTTTTAGCATGATGAAATGATTCTCCTTTGCCTTTCATCCCTGATGTCCATTCCGTACTTTCAGCAGACCAATAATTGTATCCTGTGTGGCTATCCGGCTCTGTATCCCCTTGTGACCAAGAAAACACTCGCAAGCCTCAATCTATGACTCCATGCCCAATGGTTCGAAACTTATCACACCTTACCTTGCCTCTTTCCTCGAGAATCCTACCTCCCATCCAATCACAAACAACACTCCATTGAAGTCAGAAAGCTAGCCTAAAATCATCAACTAAGGTTGAATCATAAGGAGAGAGCCCTCTTCGATTGTAGGTGGGCTAGAACCTGTAATCCAAAGATTGGTTTGTGGTTACCTCGGCCGTATCCCTATTAGGAGCCTAGGGACAACCTCAGTGATAACATAATGGCGACTCCACTGGGGAACTCCTCAGATAAATCAATGAAACCAGTCTGCAGGATTATATAGGAAGAAGCCGATTTGTGAAAGGATCGGCCGACCTGTGTGGTTGCATTTTTTTTTAATATTTTCAAATATATATTAGAAGCTAGCTCCTAAGAAACAAACACATAATACACGATCAAATCCTGATCCAAATAACCCGCCCATCGTTGAAAATCCTAATTTAATTCCTAAGATCGTTAGAAAACAAAAACAAAAAGATTTCCAGACCCCTGTTAGTCCTGAAACAGTTCAGCCAATTGCTGTACCAACCCCTGTCAAAGTTCTATTCCGGTCCACCCCGAGCTCCCCTGGCTCATCACCCCCTTCTCCAAGTAACTCCGCCACACCTCTATCCCATATCCCTACCACTTTGACTACTCCTTCTTCCCCTGTTATTCCCGTAATCCCCCTCGCCTTAGGTGTTCCACTCATCCCCTTCATCATGGCTAGATATGCACCATTACAATTACCTGCTAATCCCGGGGCAATGCCTCAGGACTACCAATCAAAAATAACTTATTTCAACGGCACAAACTCTTGCACCGCCCTACAACATACAAAGAAAATGCATGATTATTTCGAGAGTTATGAGATAGATGATGAGAGCGTAAGAATGAAGATCTTTGTTCAAAGTCTGACCGATGATGTTAGAACCTGGTTTAGGGCACTTCCACCTAATTCAATACTAAACCTGGAAGCCTTATACCAAACTTTCATTAACAGATGGGAGAAAAAGAAGGACCCCCTGCACATACTATCCGAATATGAGTCTATCAAGAGAGGACCCGGGGAAGCTGTTCTGGATTACTGCGCCAGATTTAACAATGTCTACAATGCGATACCATCAAATTTAAGACCTCCGTCTGACCTTGCTTTATACAAATTCCCGGATGGATTTGATGCCGAGATGGCATATCAATTAAGGGAAAGAGCCCCTCAAAGCCTCGCAGAAATGCAAGACGCCGCGGTAAGCGTGGAAGCAAATTTAATCGCTAAAAGAAACAGAACCAGATCCGAGAGAAAAACCACTTTCAAAGAAGAACCCGCCTCTTTCGAGTAGAAGCTCGATGCAGTCGTCAGTTCCATGAATAGGTTGGGAGATAGATTAGACAACGTTGAGAAGAAAAATGCATGGGAAAGCCAACAACCCAATGCTGCGAGGAACCCAAACTTCAGAAAGACCCAAAATTTGAACGTAGGTAGGCCCAGTCAGGATCACGACATTAGACCTCCTTTTCAAGAGAACTATGCTGAGGCATCTACATCCACTGATCCCACAGATGGGGCCCTAATGAACCTGGTTGATTCAGAAAATGAACAGCAATCCTTCCTCACGGAAGAAAACCGACCATACCTGAATATAGAACAATTCCGCACCAAATCGGGCGAGTCCTTTGACTTTAAACAAGGTTATGACACTGCTATATATGAAGTACATAAGCAATACAAACTAAGAACACGGACTGTCGATGTTCTTCCGCCTAGAAAAACCAAAGATAGCAAGTAGCCCAACGAAGCTAAAGGGAAGATCACCATCAACCAACCAGCTGATAGCCATGTCCCAAATCATCAACAAGTTATTGTGGAGGATGTAACAGATACACATGGTTCTATGGAGCAGCCTCTGTCCACTTCCCATCCGGCAAAAGATGTAAAGAGCATTCCCGAAAATTTTCCCAGAACAGAGATACCACAGACGGTCATACACCGTGATACGGGCGCCCCAAAAGAAAATACAGAGAGTAAGCCTGAAAAAGAAAAGTTCACCACTGTCAATACCCGAAACCCAGTAGAAAAACCATTCAGTCTAGAAACAGAAATTGGAAAACTTAAAATCTCCATTCCCCCTCTTAGAACTGGCTAAGAATGATGTTTATAGGCAAAACATTCAAAAATCACTTCAATTGCCGGAAGTTAGGGATGATGTAAACATTCTAGATGACACCCCTGAACTACTGTTCGGGCCAGAGGTTGATGGAAAAACAACATACGGACCTGTTTCGCCTTTCTATGTCAGCCTGCACATACACGATAAGATACTGCACAATGCTATGTTTGACTCAGGCGCCTCACATAACCTCATGCCCAAAGCTGTAATGGAAAAGTTGAATCTCAATGTCACCCGACCCTATAAAGATCTGTATTCGTTTGATTCAAGTCAGGTCAAATGTCTATGCCTAATCAAAGATCTTTGTGTATCCCTAGTCCAGTTTCCCAACAAGACAATCTTAATGGACATAGTAGTTGCTGACATCCCCACGAAGTATGGCATGCTGCTATCCAGATCATGGGGAGCAAAATTGCAAGGATCCCTCCAACTCGACCTCTCTTATGCCACTATATCTATCTTTGGGCAACCAAAGAGACTTTATAGGGAGACATTAATGAAGTATGTGGTAAGTAGTGAGGAGAAACCCCAAAATTTTCCAATATACTCAATCCATTCTGATATGGATTCTTTTATTTTGTTTAATGATAATACAAGCCCTCCAGCTCCTGACAAACCATTATCCCTAGAGCAAGAAACCAATGCCAATGAGAGATCAGTTTCCAATTCGCATGAAATTATCTCAACAGCGAGGGCAACCAGCATAGGACAGGGAGAAAATCCCAAAATGGAAGTCACCAGCTCATCTGCTCCGCATACCACTCGAATCCCCAATACGCACCCTGGACGAGAAGCCTCATGGTATTTGGAATTTGATGGTGCAGTTAACAAGTTAGGAGCAGGGGTTGGAGTGTGGATTTATAATACTCACGAGAATCACGCACAAGGCCATGCCTATAGACTCAATTTTAGATGTACAAACAATATGGCGGAGTATGAAGCCCTTCTCATGGGTCTCAAGCTACTCAAAACACTGGGAGCCACCACAATTTCCATCCTAGGTGATTCAGACCTCATCATACAACAGATAAAGGGCAACTTCATCGCTAATGATAATAGAATGAGAGATTACAGAGCCGCTGCCAGCGAATTGCTTAGCGCCTTCAGTGATTTTGAGTTGGCCAAAATTGCACGAGATCATAATATTCATGCCCATAGCCTAGCTACCTTCGCTAGCACATGTAGGCTTCCCTTTGGACCAAGTCACCACTTCACCGCCGAAGTAAAACATAGACCGTCAATTCCTAACAATGTCGACAATTGGCAGGTATTCCAAGATGATGCCCAGATTAACAATTTTTTGACTCTGGAGGATGAATTCTCTAGCACAAACATTTACATGGATGCTATAGCCGAATCACAACAGTTAGAAGAAGAAGATCACCTGACCCTAATAGCCACCATCGCTAAACAAATACTAAGCCCAACTATTTTTGACGGTACAAACATAGGGCAACTGAGACAGTTTTGTTCACCTAAGGCAGTCGAAGTAAAAGAAGAGTTTATTGACCTAAAAGGAAATGTTCTGCCTTCCGGCCTTACTCCATTGGAAGACATGTTTGATGACAACGATGTGGCCAGAAAACCATAGATGGAACCTTTGGATGCCGCCATAGAGGAATACAACATAGGAACAACAGAACATCCCAGAATGATTAAACTATCCAAAAATCTGCCTACTGACCAAAAACCAAAATATATGGATCTGTTCAAAGAATTTCAAGATGTATTTGCCTGGAGTTATGAGGACTTAAAGTCCTATGACACTTCAGTAATCCAGCATACCATTCCCCTAAGACCGAATCAAAAACCATTCAAACAAAAACTCAGAAGAATCAACCCCATGCTTCTCCCTATGATTGAAAAAGAAATAAAAAGAATGTTTGAAGCAGGTATCATTGCGCCCATTAGATTCTCGGAATGGGTATCTAACTTAGTTCCCACAAGAAAGAAAACAGGAGAGATAAGACTATGTGTAGACTTGAGAAATCTAAACCAAGTCTTTGTAAAAGATCACTACCCGTTACCCAAAATGGACCACATCTTGCAAAGAGTAGTGGGTTCCTCTAGGATCTCTCTACTAGATGGATTCTCAGGATTTAACCAAATCCTTGTTCACCTAGACAATCAGGACAAAACAGCTTTTACCACACCCTGGGGAACGTTCAAGTATGTAAAAATGCCCTTTGGGCTGAAAAACGCCGGCGCCACCTTTCAGAGGGCAATGGATATTGCGTTCGCTAAGGAGATACATGATTTCCTTGTGGTTTACTTGGATGACCTAATCCCATTTTCCAAATCCGACCTACAACACCTTAAGCACTTAAGGCAAATTTTCATCACATGTAGGAAATGCGACATTTCCTTGAACCCTAAAAAGTCCCTGTTTTCCCTGGAGGAAGGCAGGCTATTAGGGCATATAATATCAAAAGATGGGATCAGAATCAACCCAGAAAGAATTCAGGCTATCCTGCAAATCCCTTACCTAAGAAACACGAAAGAATTACAAGCATTCCTCAGAAAAATCAACTTCCTGAGGAGATTTATTCCCAATTTAGCTGAGCTAATAAGGCTATTGAGCAACATGCTAAAAAAGGACGCCAAGGTGAGATGGTCCCTTGAGGCCAAGCAAGCTTTCGAGAGTATAAAAATTGCCCTGACTCAAACACCTGTCCTCACCAGTCCTCAATTTGACAGAGACTTTATCATTTTTTCTTTCGCATCAGAACATACCATAGCCGCAGTCCTTCTGTAAAAAGATGACCAGGGAAACGAGAAACCAATAGCTTTCTTCATTCGAGCTTTGAGAGACGCAACCCTAAAATTTCAGATCATGGAAAAGCAAGCCTACGCCCTGGTCAAAGCCATCAAAGACTTCAGAATTTACATCCTCTACTCCCATGTGATCACGTATGTCCCTAATGCTATCATAAAGGATATACTAACGCAATAAGGATTGGAAGGCAGAAGAGGCAAATGGATTTCTAGCATCCTTGAATACGACATTGAGATAAAGCCCACCAAGCTCGTAAAAAGACAAGGGCTAGCCAAGCTAATGGCTGAAACAAACTTCCAAGCATTAGACATTAATCAGCTGGATGATGAAGCGGAGCTGGCGACTCCACAGATCAGTGATACCTTCACACAGTCCCCTTGGTATTATGATATTTGCTTTGTATTGTTAAACCTGTGCGCTCCCCCAGGATTGTCCAGAACCAAGAAAAGATTCTTAAGGATGAAATCATCAAATTTCTGTGTCATAGATGGTGCTTTGTTTTGGAAAAATTATGAAGGTATTTTTCTTAAATGTTTAGCTATAGATGAAACTAACAACGTCATGAAAGAATTTCATGCAGGTGACTGCGGAGGACACTTATATTGGAAATCCACGGCGGACAAGATCTTACGAGCTGGTTATTACTGGCCTTCTCTATTTGCAGATGTGAAGAAGTTTACCGCCTCATGCCACAAATGCCAAATCTTTGAAGGAAAAAGAAAGTTATTGCCTCTGCCCCTAAAGCCCATTTCAACCGAGAAACCTTTTCAACAATGGGGTCTTGACTTCATTGGAGAAATCCATCCCTCTTCCTCAGGCCAACACAAATGGATTCTAACAGCCACCGATTATTTTACCAAATGGATTGAAGCCGTCCCGTGTAGACAAGCCAGTGACTCCACCATTATCCAATTCCTTGAGAGCAACATCCTTTCTAGATTTGGTTGCCTGGAGAAAACCATTACCAACAACACTGCTGCTTTCAAATCTAAAAAAATCATTAACTTCTGCCACAAATACCATATTACCTTGGGCCACTCCACAACTTATTACCCGCAAGGTAATGTCTTGGCCGAGTCTTCCAACAAAAGTCTCATGAATATCATAAAGAAGATGCTAGAAGAAAACAAAAAGAACTGGCACAAAAAGCTCACCAATGCCCTATGGGCAGATCGACTGTCCACCAAAAAATCCATCGGGATGAGCCCCTATGAACTTGTATATGGCATGGAAGCCAAGTTTCCTTCATCCCTAGGCATACCTACTATCAAAATATTGCAAGAAATTCAGGCTGAACCAAATGACATGCAAAGAAGAATTAATCAGAGCATTCACCTGCAGCAACCCAGGGAACAAGTTTTCAATAGAGCTCAGGGTCTACAAGAAAAACTCAAGAAAATGGTTGATAAGAGGACTAAAGCAGAGGATTTCTAGGTAGTCAGCAAAGTTCTAAGGTGGGATGCAAGAAGAGAAGATAAGGGCAAACATGCAAAATTTGATTTTTTGTGGAAAGGTCCATACATTATCAGTGCCGTGCAAGGCAATAACACCTACTTTCTCAAATCTCTTGATAACAGCATAGCTGAAGAGGGCCCGATCAATGGCCAGATGTTGAAGCACTACAATGATCCTCCTGCTTGAAAAGGGCAGATGGTAGTTGGTTTGTACATAGTTGTATATATCAGTTTTTGTCCTTTTTAGAGTTTATAATACTGAAGCACGCGGAAGAAAGCAGGCAGCGCTTTACAGTTTAACAACAAGAAACTAAAGACCAAGGCATTTTGACCTGCTGTTCTTGACTTCTCACAAGGAGAAGACATCCCCAAGTGGAGTCACTGTTAGCTTCCTGCTGCAGTAGGCTATTCATATTCCATGATTGACATTTTACAGGCCAAATATGTCATACTTTGCATGCTGCAATGCTCCATATTTGCTTAACAATATCCAAGCGAAGAAGGCTGCTTCAAGTTCATTCAATTGCCTTCTAAATTTTGTAAATTTATCCCGGTATTTCCATTTTTCAGTTAAAGGGAGGTCCAAACAGCTTAATCTTGGTCTCCCGAGGTTTAAATTTCCTATTTTAGAATATAGAGAATGTAAATCTTTCCAAACAGCTTAATCTTGGCAGATTCTTAGATAGGTAGAGAAGCAGAGGAGCCCAACAGCTTAATCTAGGCCCTGAAAGAAATAAGGGTAGTATGTAGATAGGAAAGCATCAAAAGAAAAATGAATGATGGGTTTGCAAGTCTAAGTGCACCCAAAACAAAAGAAGAAAAAATGTTAGGCAAGTAGGCTGGGTAGGTAGTTCTGAGGTTGCTGAATCCTAATTGCTGACCAGTTCCAGATTTTCACGTGTCATATCATTCAGGACACAATCAACAAGAATTTCTATGCAAAAAGCTCAAAAGAGGTATAGCTAATTCCCCTTCTCTATTTTCCCCCAATCATTAACTAACTTCCCCAAAAGAGGTCAAGACCTGCTTGACACCTCTTAAGTTCCATCATCTTCATAACACTGGCTTGAGTAAAGATCTGCTTTACTCAAAGTTGTTCCATACTTTCTCTTAAGCATGGTCCTACCCCCTTATAACAGCCTAAGGTCGCCTGAACTTAGCGCTTTCTTACCACCTCCATATTAACCACTAACATTTTTATTTAGCTCCCTATTCTTCCCATCCCCTCATTAATATTAAGTAAAATCCACCTACGTAATATCCCTCCCCCTGGTTGAAAAATAACCATAAGTACCCCCGGGAATTGCTCAGTTTATCTGAAACTTAGCAAGAACCCTTGACCTCCAAACCATCTCCCAGATACAATGGACTCCTTCCATAGTATAAGATCCCTCTGAGGTAATTGGACCCCTTCTGAAACCTCAAATGCCCTTCGCACCCACTTACTCGCTCTTTCCTCCCAAAACTTACACTCCATAGAATGTTAAAGCCAGATCGCATCGCAACATCGCACTTTCCTCTCCATGAAGGTTATCACCCATCCATCACCACCCGACGTGATATTGTGATATCGGCGGTCGGCGGTCGCAAGCGTCGAATGTCCAACTCAAGCACCCTCCGTTCCCTGCCGATGCGATATTGCGATCGCATCGGAGCTTCTTCATCGCATTACCTCCAGTATCAGCACCTCACCACGTCGTTTTGTACCAAGGACCCACCACAGCTGACATCATCTGCCGTACAGCCGATGTCATGCTGACGTCAGTAGCCAGAAAGCCGAAACTTTGAGCAGGAAGAAAAATCGCACTTCGGAGCTCCAGAACAAGAAACAGAGGCAGTTTTTGATAATCACGCATCGCTACGGGAAATAGGCCGTTTCGAGGAATCTTCAGGGAATCTTTTGATTTATTGGCCCCTTGTGCACCGAAAAGCCCGAAAATCGCCCAATCGTGTCAAAGTGATCCAGTTTAAATACAGCAGCAGATCAATGACAGAGTTTAAAGTGTATCAGATCAAGTCATCAAGCTTCAAGCGTGTCAAAGAGTATCAGTCGACGGCGGAAGCCATCAATGTAGCGGCAAAGAGTATCAGCGAAAATCTTGAGTAGCGGCCCGAAGCAGGAGAAAATTTTGTATCTTCCAGCAGATTCATAGAAAGAGGGCAAAGCCACTGGAAGCCCTCAAATCATAATTATTGCGCATTTAACTCACACCAGAGCCGAACTGCAGTTCCCAAAGCACAATCATTCCAGTAGCACCGCATCTAACCCCCAAGGGCCACCTCGTCACCTGTTCTGATTCAGCTGCCCCCAGTGCAGCCAAAAATATTTACTTGCATTTAATTCCAGCAACACGTAGATTTTTGAAGAGTTTTCTAGCAGACCTGTCTAGGTCACTTGTAATGATGTCTTTACGATATTTTGCTTATAAATACCACCCTGAGAAATATTGTGAGGGGTTGGTTGGTTGGTAGTAGTTGTTGGTCAGTATTCTTTCCAGCATTGTCTCCGAGCAGAGACTCGCACTGTAACTGTCATAATTTCCATAATCAAAGATTGCTGAAAGCATGGATTGCGAAACTACTTGATGTTTTCTCTTGGCCAAGGAATGATTATGGAATTCCTGTAATTCTACATGATCCAATAAGTGTTTCTCTCCTCTGTTTTCTTTTATGTTTTTACCACCGTTTCGCCTCCTAAATAACAGGAAAAAAGAATAACTTAAGATTTGTTTCATTACACCTTAAGTTCAATTTCTACATTTCTTGATGTTTTCTTCAGAAATAGTTATGAGCATGTATACTTGAATGATCTTGTTTACGCTGTTTCTTTCACATATGAATGCATGTTTAGGAATTCTTAATTTCTCCTAGGTCCCATTCATCCATTTCTCCTCTTTGTTCAGCATGATGAAATGATTCTCTTTTGCCTTTCATCCCTGATTCCCATACCATACTTTCAGCCGATTGAAAATTGTATCATGTGTGGCTATCCCGCTCCATAATTCCCTTATGACCAGGAAAACGAATAGAAAGCCTCAATCCGTGACTCCATGCCCAATGGTTCAAAACTTATCACACCTTACCTTGCCTCTTTGCTCGAGAATCCTACCTCCCATCCAATCACAAACAACAGTCCCTTGAAATCAGAAAGCTAGCCTAAAATCATCAACTAAGGTTGAATCTAAAAGGAGAGAGCCCTCTCCAATTACAGGTGGGCTAGAACCTGTAATCCAAAGATTGGTTTGTGGTTACCTCGGTCGTATCCCTATTTAGGAGCACTAGGGACAACCTGAGTGATAACAGGTTATGCATAATAAGTCTGCTTATGAGATGTGGGAGAAGCTTAACAAGTGCCATGAAGGAGATGAAAAGTGAAGCAAGAAAAACTTTAGACCTTTAGAATGAAGTTTGAAATCTTGAATATGACTGAGAAAGAAATCATATTTGAGTACTTCCTCAGAGTTGATGAAGTAGTTAATATGATTAGAGGACTTGCTGAGGAAGTCAAGGAGTAGTTGATCGTTCAAAAGTTATTAAGATCTATAACCATGAGATTTAATACCAAAATCTTAGCTATAGAGGAAATGATAAACCTAAAGGATCTCAAGATGGATCAGCTACATGGTATTCTCACAACATATGAGATGAGAGTAGGAATGGAGAAATTGGAACCAAAGGAAGCTGCATTCGGAGTATCAAATAAGGGAAAGGAACACAAAGTTCATCAAGACTTCTCTAGAAGTTAATCTTATTAGGATTTGGCTCAACTAGCCAGAAAACTGAAGCATGGCCCTGGTAAATATAAAGGGAAGTTTCCCTTGAAGTGTTTCGACTGTGGAAGAGTTGGAAATTTCTCTTCCAAATGCCCTTACAAAGAGAGGGCTGAGAGAGAAGAAGATATGAAATTTAGAAATAAGTCTTAGACATTTCAAAAGAAGAAACCCTACAAGAAGAAGGGGTTCTATTCCAAATAGGATAGTTCAAACTCAAAATCATAATGTGAAGAGTTGTCAGAAAATGATTCAAATGAGTATCTTCTTATGGCCCTCAAAACAGACTCCAAGAAAAAGGGTCTTATGGACTCTGAAGAGGAAGAAGAGGAAGGATTGGTATACCTTCAAGGATAACTCATCAATGCCCTTGGCGGGTTGAAGAAAACAAGGAAAAAAAAGGCAATTGAAGGAGTAGTTATAGTGTGCCAAAGAAGGAATATATAACTTAGATAATGAGGAGTTTTCATATCAAAAAGTAAACCTTGAAGAGGCTATCAAGAGAAAAGATAGTTTAGCTCTTCTTCTAAAAGGAGAACAAGAAATTGTGAGAAGCTCAAAGAGGAGAACAAGTAGCTGAAACAAGAGATGCTCAAGTTGAAAATGGAAATGACCTAAAAAATTTGCAAAGATGATTTTCCATCTTTATGTAGAAACGCTCATGAAAACTCCATGTAATAAAGTTAAAAACAATAACCACAGATTATTGGGACACTTATTCCAAGCTGAATGTTGTGCAAGACATCCATTGGGGTGTTCGTTTGGTTGTTTATGTCTAAGGAAATTGGCAAAGGCAATGGCTAAGGCATTAAAAGGCATTTTGCACAATTATTTATGAAAATAATGGAAATTAGGAGGAAAAGGATGTGAAAGGCCAAAGGTTGCATGTGAGGAGGAAAATGAAGGAAGATAATGGAAAATGAAGAAAATAGAGGTTCCATTCATAAAAAGGGTTCCAAGGATCAATTTGTAATATTTTGTGAGTTCACTATTGGAGTTCTCTCTCATTATTCTCTCTCTCATACTCTTGGATACTTAGATTTTTCTTGGAGCACTATTGGAGGGTGTGACATACTTGGATTCATGGAGAAAGAAGGAAAAGGAAGAGCAGGAAAGTACAAGAGGGCATCGACATCAGTAGCTACATCAAATTTTCTTGCAGGTATTGAGTTGCATGTATGATTTCTTCACTAGTTTGGACATGCATGGCATGTGCATGTGGATTCTTGGTCATGATTTGTCATGGGAATTGAGGACTGCCTGGATTGATAGTGGATTTCCTAGCCTTTCCATTTCCTGGATAGCAATGGTGATTGTGGGTTATTTTTTTTTGGTTGGTTCTCATGTTTCCTTAACTTGGGTTGAGTTATTAGTTCCTGGAGCCTTGGTTGGACAAACACTCTGGAGCCCGTAATAGCATGGGTTGAGTTACTAGTCCTGGAGCCTTGGTTGGACAAATTCTCTGAATTCTCCTCTTAGATAAGATTTCTATATAAATAAAGTTTAAGTATTTCAACATTTCTCAGAGATAACTGTTTCTCCTAGTGAATCGCCAATTGTTGTGTTGTACAACAACTGCCCATTTCATAAATTTTTTATCTTTAACTATAATATGAAATGGGTCCCTTTTATAGATGTGTGAATAAAATTGGTATCAACTCATCCTTCATCAAAAGGTCCAAAAGAAACAATACATTATAAACCTTTTGAACAAATATAAAATGGTCTTATGACATAAATATATAATTCTTTATTATTGTGATAAAGCGATCGCAAGATCGCATATCGCAACAACAAGGGATGCATAACGCAAAGACCCATTGGTTTACCCTGATCCGAAAAGTGAATAACTAATCGGTTATCGGGAAAGGAAAGCAAGTATAACAAAAGGCCCTCCCACTTTTCTCTGATGCGATATCGCTATTGGCAATCAGGGAATGTAGTGCACACACACGTTAAAGACACCTTTAAAAAACTCCTGATGCGATAAGGTGTATCGCCATCGGGGATCGGGGATTTTGCAATGACACAAATGTTACTACCCAAGCATTTCTCCGATTGCGATCCGATAAAGCTAGGTGCGAATTTCAAAATAAATTGAAAAGGCTTGCATGTATTATTTTAGATTATAATTAAAATCCTTCCCGTTCCCGATAGCGATTCACTTGTGATTATCTGCCAAAAAACCAAGCCACACTTTAATGAATCATTCAGCGAATAAACGATATGATGGGTATTTAAAATGATTGACAGGTTAAAGTGGCCAATTAATGGAGTAGTTATGTCGAGATCTCCCCTGAGATTTCATCTGCGGCAGTATTATTTTAATCCTTCATTATTTGTTAATTGATATAACTCTTTCATATTGGCTCGCACCACCTATTCTCTGTATTACGTTCATTTTATCTCCTGCGCAGAGCTCCACCGAAGCAACAAATTCAAGCCAAATGGGGAAGAAATCCAAGATATTTGCGGCAAATTCAGCTCCAGCAGTAACAGGGCAATCTACCACTGATCCAGGACCAAGCAAGAAAGGATTGATTTTAGGCACTACCTGTCTTGGCCTTGGAAACACAGGCTAGCAAAGCATTTATAATTTAATTGAAGCTGAAGAGTTTGAAACGGTATCGGTGAAAGCTACTGCAGATTCAACTAGAAAGTCAGAGGCCTCCCTGAAGGACTTAGCCGACTCATATCTACATCGAATAGCTACTCGAGAAAAAATTCTTCCGTACACAGATGTAGTGCGATGAGCAGTAGAGGAAATCCGTGTTATGAATATAACATTCTGCACAGTCGACGGAAGAGTCTTCGGCTCGTTCCAACTTGATGATTTAAGAAAAATGTACCACTTGCCTGAACCACAAAAGAAATACAATAAAGAATTTCTTGAGAAGTTCACAAGTGAGAATGAAACTGAATCAGCCCCTATTCAGGAATGGAGACAGAACCCTGTAAGACACAAACATGAATCTTCAGGTAAGTACTATGTCGATTCATTATGTTCTCCTTATTGCTACGCCGGGCCAATGATGTGTAGGATTTGGGGATGACATGATTATGCAAAATTCACGATTGAAATGGTTCCTCTAATGGAAGCAACAATCAACAATGAGATAATGGATTGGGGAAATATATTATCAGATAAGTTAGCCATTGTTATTCTTGAGTTTAGAAATAAAACTCGCGTCATCGATAGGTCTATTCCTCCATTTTATTTTAGTGCTTATATTTTAGATACTCTTTGTTTCAACTCTGAATTTCCTGTACTGTGGTGGAGATGGACTCCACAAGACCCCATGCCTATTGACGTTTATCACCAGAAGCTGTGGAAAGCACACTATAAGGACCACGTGTATCAAATTTGTAATGGTTTTATGTTGCCCATTTACCGTGCCATTTTTGACAAGCCTGCCCCTAAGATTTCTTCACAAGCAGAAATTGACCTAACCGCACTAGGAAACTGGTTTGAAGATGATAAATTCACATACATAAGGGTTTTTGGTAGCCTTGCCAGGCCTCATGTACTTCCCTTGTACATACCCAACAAGTTGTTGGCCCGAGAATTAGCCTATCAATTTACTTCCGCAGGAGAAACCAAGACTTTGAGGACTTCAAAAAAACAGGTTTGGACTCCTTTTCCTCTAAGATGTGGTGTTTATACTTTGCACGACTACAAGCATGCAGAGAAGGAAGCAGAGAAAACAAATATGCTAAACCTTTCTACGATTCCTAATAGGAGATTTGACCCAAGGAAATTCGTCTACAATGTGATTGAACAGGCCAAACTCACAAAGTTTGATCATAAGGAAAATGATTTTGATGACTTATTTTCTTCGGCATAGTCATTATTCCAGGTCCAAGCACTGGCTAAAATGAGATATAATAATGAAGGGCTAGTAGAATTCAATAAACTCAGAGAATAAAGGTTGCAAACTCTTCCTCTGGATTTATTAGTCACTGCCCCGATGACATAATCAAGCGAGCCTGAACAGTTATTCATCGAAAAACCTCCTGCTACATCAAAGATTCTCAATAAAGAACAAGAGAAAGTACAGGAGAAAGAGCACGAGGAAGAGCAGAAAATAGAGCAAGATAAGGGTAGTGAAAATGTCAATGTAGATACCCAGATTGATCCGAAACTACTCCAAGAATGGCAGCAATTTGACTCCATCATAAGCAATCTGGAAGATCCAAAAAGTGTTGATACATCCAAAGCAACAGATACACAGGATAGAGCGTCAACAAAGGTTCCGAATGAATGAACCAGTGGCCTACCCCCTAGTACAGATTTAGAAATAATTCCGAAATATCCCTCGGATCAAATCATTTTGGAGGTGGAGGACGTACCTCCATTAGATGTCTTTTACAGTCCAAAACACAGGGCTGTAGTGAAACGACAGCGAAAAGGAGAAGACTTGATCAACCTTCCCTGTTTTTAGAACAAACAGAGACAGCCAATGTAGTTTGGAAAGAGGAGTTTTATCCTTCTGATGACCTAATGAAGCTTTCCCAGTATGTCAGAGCTTATTCGGCAGCCACGATGGAAAAGGCATCAGAAGTGAGTAATCTACTAAAAGAAAAAGACCAGGTAATTATTTTGTTGCAAACAGAGCTGTCTGAAGCACAACAAAAAGTTGAACAGTTGGAACAACAATTATCAACACAACAACAATTAAATAATCAATTGAATAAGTAGTTTCTTGAAGAAAAACAGAGAATAGACTCAAGCACAATTCAAAAGCAGAGATAATTATCAGAAGCATTGGAAAAGTTAAAGACGATGAATGAACTAATGGAAAAAACGAAAGATGAGCAAATCGCTCAACTATCACTTCAAATAAAGAAGTTCAAGAGTCTTCCACAACCTGCTGATTTCAGAACAAAAGCGCTACAGATTAAAAAGGCATTGGTGACACAATAAAGACTATTATGCCATAATATTTCTCAGGTTGAGCCCCTTTGCGATATAACGACATAATTAATCGATAAATCAGTTGATGCTAGACAGGATTTGGAACAGGCCAACGAGACCCTGACAAATTTTCTTGCTTGGCAAGACACCAGTGAGGGACATGCAGCAAATCTACCCAAAATCCTAGAATCACACAAGGAAATCCTATTCTTAGAATGGCAGTCTCAGTTGATGAAGGCAAAGCGAGAAGTTTCTAGATGTAGATTATCTACAAGCAACTTAATTGAATTAATCAATAACACTCTCTATTTGTCTAATATGATTTCACAATGTACCCCAAGTAAATTGTTATCAGCTAAGACATTGGAGCAAGCATGCAATCAGTAGTTGGAGAAGAATGGAAGGTTAATCGTAGGCATCCAAAGTTTAACTTGGGACACCTATTGGTTTTTCTTAGTAAAACCATACAGCCAGAGAGCCACCCTCAAGTGTCTAACCGATGCGATCGGTTGTATCATTCCCGAGATACATGATGCCACATACTCGGCTCAGCTCCATTCTCATCTCAGCTTCCCTCTTGAATTGGAACCGATGCTTGCAATCTACCAACTCAGATCAAAGGGAGAACAACCGAAGTGATGAATCATGCTGCCGACTACCAACAAACCTGCTATGGAGAAGATATTCAAGATCTAAGTTGTACCAATTAAATAACATTTTATTTTTGTAGTTAGTTAGTTTAATTAGTATTTATAGACCCTTTCATGCATTTAGAAAGGGTCCTCAGTTTTTGTATAAGACTCAAACCTGGAAGTTGCACTATTGTGCTTCCGGTATATTTTT
>APFE031588560.1:65195-76172 GCA_000404065.3 Pinus taeda
CCCTTCTCCTTTTGTAAATATTCAATTTTCAGCAAAATTTGTGTTCATAGTTTTTAGGATTATTAGGAAATAAAGTTGTAAGATATCTCCCATTGGCCTTTGCTATATTAAAAAAGTTGCTCAAAAGAAATAGTTTTGATATTTACTTTAAAATGGAAACCTTAAACAAAAGGAAAATTTCTAGGAAATTAAGTATATTTAGATTCTAAAAACCCATTTTATTTTTTTGAAATCTTCTCGAGGTTTACAACTACTGTAAATCATTTTAATGTTTTTAAATGGCCAAAAAACGGTTATCAATATAAAAACAGAAACTGATTCAATCTTAGCATCTTCAACTCTTACCCTGTCATTCATGCTCTCTTAAGGAGAAAATTGTCCACCCCATTCATCAAAGTTTATGATTATTCAGAGTGTAATTCTAAAATATATTTGATATAAAAGATAAGGGGTCTTATTACAAGCCTACTTACCATGATCATTCGGGAATAGTTTAACTGACATTAGCAACACTGCATACCAAAACAGGGTAATGGCTTATAATTATAAGAAAAGGGGTCTCATCATGAGCCAACTTGTTTAGTTAGATTACAACCAATGAATGGCATTGTCAAATAGCTAGCCACCAAACCAGGACAATGGCTTTTTATCTTGCAAAATAAGAAAAAAGAAAAAGAGATACAAAATATGAAGACATATTTTTGGATTCATTCTTTTAATTATACTCTGAAATGGATGGGATAATGGGCAATTAAATGGTTAAAAGGTATCCCTGTCGAAACTATGAACGTTTGCTGGCAGCAGAGGCTCTACCTATGACAAAGGAGTCATTATAAAGCTAAGTTGGAAAGGTTCTTTGTTTTATCATTATCAACCAATAAAGGCTAATTTAAAACTTAGAATGTATTTAATTTTAACAAGAGAAGGAAATAGAAAAAATAGTTATTATTATAATCAGAATTTATGTATACCTAGTTATATTAGAATTATCCTCTTAGATAAGATTTCTATATAAAGAAAGTTTAAGTATTTCAAAATTTCTCAGAGATAATTGTTTCTCCCGGTGAATCGCCAATTGTTGTGCTGTACAACAACCGCCCATTTCATAAATTTTTTATCTTTAACTATAATATGAAATGGGTCCCTTTTATAGATGTGTGAATAAAATTGGTATCAACTCATCCTTCATCAAAAGGTCCAAAAAAAACAACACATTATAAACCTTTTGAACAAATATAAAACGGTCTTATGACATAAATATATAATTCTTTATTATTGCGATAAAGCGATCGCAAGATCGCATATCGCAACAACAAGGGATGCATAACGCAAAGACCCATTGGTTTACCCCGATCCAAAAAGTGAATAACTAATCGGTTATCGGGAAAGGAAAGCAAGTATAACAAAAGGCCCTCCCACTTTTGTCCGATGCAATATCACTATCGGCAATCGGGGAATGTAGCGCACAAACATTAAAGACACCTTTAAAAAACTCCTGATGCGATAAGGTGTATCGCCATCGGGGATCAGGGATTTTGCAATGACACAAATGTTACTACCTAAGCATTTCTCCAATTGCGATCCGATAAATCTAGGCGTGAATTTCAAAATAAATTGAAAAGGCTTGCATGTATTATTTTAGATTATAATTAAAAGCCTTCCCATTCCCGATAGCGATTCACTTGTGATTATCCGCCAAAAAATCAAGCCACGCTTTAATGAATCATTCGGCGAATAAACGATATGATGGGTATTTAAAATGATTGATAGGTTAAAGTGGCCAATTAATAGAGAAATTATGCCGAGATCTCCCCTGAGATTGCATCTGCGGCAATATTATTTTAATCCTTCATTATTCGTTAATTGATATAAATCTTTCATATTGGCTCGCACCACCTATTCTTTGTATTACGTTCATTTTATCTCCTGCGTAGAGCTCCGCCGAAGCAACAAATTCAAGCCAAATGGGGAAGAAATCCAAGAGATTTGCAGCAGCTTCAACTCCAACAGTAACAGGGCAATCTACCACTGTTCCAGGACCAAGCAAGAAAGGATTGATTTTAGACACTACTTGTCTTGGCCTTGGCAACACAGGCTGGAAAAACATTTATAATCTAATTGAAGCTGAAGAGTCTGAAACAGTATCGATGCAAGCTACTGCAAATTCAACTAGAAAGTCAGAGGCCTCCCAGAAGGATTTAGCCGACTCATATCTACACCGAATAGCTGCTCGAGAAAAATTATTCCATATATAGATGTAGTGCGATGGGCAGTAGAGGAAATCCCCGTTATGAATATAACATTCTGCACAGTCGATGGAAGAGAATTCGGTTCATTCCAACCTGATGATTTAAGAAAAATGTACCACTTGCCTAAACCACAAAAGAAATACAATAAAGAATTTCTGGAGAAGTTCACAAGTGAGAATGAAACTTAATCAGCCCCTATTCAGGAATGGAGACAGAAATCCGCAATACACAAACATGAATCTTCAGGTAAGTACTCTGTCGATTCATTATGTTCTCCTTATTGTTATGCCGGGGCAATGATGTGTAGGATTTGAGGATTACATGATTCTGCAAAATTCATGATTGAAATGGTTCCTCTAATGGAAGTGGTAGTCAACAGTGAGATAATGGATTGGGGAAATATATTATCAGATAAGTTAGCCACTGCTATTCTTGAGTTTAGAAATAAAACTCGCGTCACCGATAGTTCTATTCCTCCATTTTATTTTAGTGCTTATATTTTAGATACTCTTTGTTTCAACTCTGAATTTCTTGTACTGGGGTGGAGATGGACTCCACAAGACCCCATGCCAATTCACATTTATCACCAAAAGCTGTGGAAAGCACACTATAAGGACCATTTGTATCAAATTTGTAATGTTTTTATGTTGCCCATTTACCATGCCATTTTTGACAAGCCTGCCCCTAAGATTTCTTCACAAGCAGAAATCGGCCTAACCGCTCTAGGAAACTGGTTTGGAGAGGATAAATTCACATACATAAGGTTTTTTGGTAGCCTTTCCAGGCCTCATGTCCTTCCCCTGTACATACCTGACAAGCTATTGGCCTGAGAATTAGCCTATCAAATTATGTTCGCAGGAGCAACCAAGACTCTGAGGACTTCAAAAAAGTAGGTTTTGCCTCCTTTTCCTCTAAGATGCGGTGTTTATACTTTGCACAACTACATGCATGCAGAGAAGGAAGCAGAGAAAATAAATATGCTAAACCTTTCTACCATTCCTAATAGGAGATTTGACCCAAGGAAAGTCGTCTACAATGTGCTTGAACAGGCCAAACTCACAAAGTTTGATCATAAGGAAGTTGATTTTGATGACTTATTTTCTTTGTCAGAGTCATTATTCAAGGTCCAAGCATTGGTTAAAGACAAATATAATGATGAAAGGCTAGTAGAGTTCAATAAACTCAGAGAAGAGAGGTTGGAAACTCTGCCTCTGGATTTATTAGCTACTGCCCCGATGACACAATCAAGCAAGCCTGAACAACGATTCATCGACAAACCTCCCGCTGCTTCAAAGATTCTTGAGAAAGAACAAGAGAAAGTACAAGAGAAAGAGCACGAGGAAGAGTAGAAAAAGGAGCAAGATAAGGGCAGCGAAAATGGCAATGTGGATACCTAGATTGATCTGAAACTACTCCAAGAATGGCAACAATTTGACTCCATCATAAGCAACTTGGAAGGTCCAAAAAGTGCAGATACATCCAAAGCAATAGATACACAGGATACATCGAATCAATGAACTAGCGGCCTACCCCCTAGTACAGATTTAGAAATAATTCCAAAAGATCCCTCAGATCAAATCATTTTGCAGGTGGAGGACATACCTCCATTAGATGTCTTTTACAATCCAAAACACAGGGCTATAGTGAAACGACAGCGGAAAAGTAGAAGACTTGATCAACCTTCCCTATTTCCAGAACAAACAGAGACAACCAATGTAGTTTGAAAAGAGGAGTTTGATCCTTCCGATGACCTAACGAAGCTTTCCCAGTATGCCAGAGATTATTTGGCAGCCGCCATGGATAAGGCATTGGAAGTGAGTAATCTACTAAAAGAAAAAGACCAGACAATTATTTTGTTGCAGACACAGCTGTCTGAAGCACAACAGAAAGTTAAACAGTTGGAGCAACAATTATCAACACAACAGCAATTAAATAATCAATTGAATAAGCAGTTTCTTGAAGAAAAATAGAGAATAGACTCAAGCGCAATTTAAAAGCAGAAAGAATTATCAGAAGCATTGGAAATGTTAAAGACGATGAATGAACTAATGGCGAAAACGAAAAATGAGCAAATCGCTTAGCTATCACTTCAAATAGAGAAGTTGAAAAGTCTTCCACAACCTGTCGATTTCAAAACAGAAGCGCTACAGATTAAAAAGGCATTGGTGACACAGTTAAGACTGTTATGCCATAATATTTCTCAGGTTGAGCCCCTTTGTGATATAACGACATCAATAATCGATAAATCAGTTGATGCTAGACAGGATTTCGAGCAGGCCAACGAGACCCTGACAAATTTTCTTCCCTCACAAGACACCAGTGAGGGACAGGCAACAAATCTACCCAAAATCCTAGAATCACATAAGGAAATCCTATTCTTAGAATGGCAGTCTCAGTTGATGAAGGCAGAGAGAGAAGTTTCTAGATGTAGATTATCTACAAGTAACTTAATTGAATTAATCAATAACACTCTCTATCTGTCTAATATGATTTCACAATGTACCCCAGGTAAATTGCTATCAGCTAAGACATTGGAGCAAGCATGCAATCAGGAGTTGGAGAAGAATGGAAGGTTAATCGCAGGCATCCAAAGTTTAACTTGGGACACCTATTGGTTTTTCTTAGTAAAACCATACAGCCAGAGAGCCACCCTCAAGTGTCTAATCGATGCGATCGGTTGTATCATTCCCGAGATACATGATGCCACATACTCGGCTCAGCTCCATTCTCGTCTCAGCCACCCTCCAGAATTGGAACCGATGCTTGCAATCTGCCAACTCAGATCAAAGGGAGAACATCCGAAGTGATGAATCATGTTGTCAACTACCAACAAACCTGCTATGGAGAAGATATTCAAGATCTAAGTTGTACCAATTAAAAAGCATTTTATTTTTGTAGTTAGTTAGTTTAATTAGTATTTATAGAACCTTTCATGCATTTAGAAAGAGTCCTTAGTTTTTGTATAAGACTCAAACCTGGAAGTTGCACTATGTACTTCTGGTATATTTTTTTATAAAGACTGGGCCATTATTCCAAATTTTAACGAAGAAGATTTTATGTGGATGTGCATAATTACCTTGATATGAATGTATCTTTGACTTGAAAAAAGGAATTCGAATTGCAATTGATATCGGGAATGATTTACAGCACATATGGTACTACTATCTATGATCTAGTTTCGTTCTTTTATGTGAATCATTATTTGATTACTCTTGCTATCATTGAATATATGTATGTGTTTTCAACAGCATTCCTTGTATTTTTCACTATTGGATGTTTAAGGGATGTTATTCTTTTAGTCATATATGTACCAGTGATATATAAAGGATAAGTGTAACAATGTTTTATTGATTACTTTGTTCAAGTATTTGAACAAAGTAATTATTATATGAATGAATGTCTTTGTTTATCAAATAGAGTCATCTATATGCTTATTTGTGAATAGAGATTATCAAACGTTACACTTAGAAATAGAAATTTCCCAGGATAGAATAGTTATTCATATTTTTACTTTTTAGATCAAACCATTCATCCATTACCATTTTATTAAAAAACCACTCACCAATCCATCCCTTTTTATTCATCACTGGGAAACTGGTCCCATTATTTCCTGTCGGAGCCACCACACCAAACGGAAAAGGAGCTACATTAAGGTCCAGACCGGGTGGTTTTCCTCGATGTTGTTGCAGCGATTTTTGAGGCATCAACAACTTGACAAAAACACCAGTTTTGGTCAGTCTAGAGTTTGATAAAGATTTCATTATATTTTCCTTTGCTTCAGAACACACAATTGTTGCAGTTCTACTGCAAAAGAATGATCGGTGTTATGAACAACCTATTGCCTTTTTTAGCAAAGCCCTGAGAGATGCCCCCTTAAAATACAATATAATGGAAAAGCAAGCCTTTGCTTTGGTCAAAGCTATCAAAGATTTTAGAGCTTACATTTTATATTCTCATATAATAGCCTATGTCCCCAATTAAGTAGTCAAGGATATCCTAACTCAAGATGGTCTAGATGGAAAGAGGGGGAAATGGATTGCTACTATATTAGAATATGACCTACAAATCAAACCAACAAAGTTAATCAAAGGCAAGGGTTTAGCCAAGCTCATGGTTGAATCGAGCTGTCAGGCCTTAGATATAAATTTTATTACAGAAATGGATAATGGAGAGGAGATGACGACTCCACTAATCAGCCAGGCCTTTATTGAATCACCATGGTATGCTGACATCATATATGTTTTACAAAATATACAAGCTCCTCCTGGATTATCCAGGACAAAAAGTAGATTTTTAAAAATGAAATCCTTAAAATTTTGCATAATTGACAATGCTTTGTTTTGGAGGAATCACGAAGGTATCCTTCTTAATTGTTTTTTGAAAGAAGAATCTAACAAAGTGTTACAAGAGTTTCATGCAAGTGACTGTGGAGGACATATTTACTGGAAAACCACTACTAACAAAATTCTTAGTGCTGATTTCTATTTGCCTACTTTGTTTTCTGATGTAAAGAAGTGTGTAACCTTATGTCTTAAATGTTAGTTTTTTGAAGGAAAGCAAAAGCTTTTACCCCTGCCCCTAAAACCAATATCTTCTGAAGCACCTTTTCAACAATGGGGTCTTGACTTCACTAGTGAAATCCACCCACCTTCATCTGCCCAACACAAATGGATCCTTTTGAATATGTATATACCTTTACATTCTGCATATGATCAATTTCTGTAATAAGTATCATATAACCCTTCGCCACTCCACAACTTATTACCCTCAAGGAAATGGACTAGCAAAGTCCTAAAACAAAAGTTTGGTAAATATCATCAAAAAATTGTTAGAGGACAATTAGAAAACATGGAATAAAAAGCTAATAAATGCCTTATGGGCAGACCAGCTAACCACAAAGAAATCCATTGGTACTAGTACTCATCAATTAGTTTATGGAATGGAAGTTGTTTTCCCATCTTCCTTGGGAACAACAGTGATGAAGTTGCTCCAAGAGTTGTTGGTTGAACCAAATTACATCCAAAGAAGAATCAACCAAATAATTCACTTACAGCAAACCAAGGAAGAAGTGTACATGAGATCTCAACTTGTGCAGGAAACGATCAAGAAGACTTTTGATAAAAGGACTAAGGCAGAAGATTTTTACCTAGGGGACAAAGTTCTAAGATGGGATTCAAGGAGAGAAGATACAGGTAAATATGGGAAATTTGATTTCCTATGGAAAGGCCCATATATCATTTATGCTTTCAGGGGTAATAATGCTTTCTTCCTCAGAGAAATGGATGTTACTAATTTCACTGGTCATTTGTACATACTTTATTTTTCAAAAGTCTAGAGTTGATTGGATGGTGATTTTTGAAGTTGAAGCCCAAAGAGAAGGCCCTAAGCTTCAAAATTTTTACAGTCATAAATAGTAATAATGTAGAAACATGAAAAGGAAAAGTTATAGGGTAACATCACAGTAACTCAAAAGGCCATTGATCTACTAAGTTCTTGACATTTCACTAGGAAATGTCATCCCCAAGTGGAGCCACTGTTAGGTTCCTATACCAATAGGAGCCATAATTTTGAATGACTGGGATTAAACCTTGTAATATGTACATACCTTTGCTTTCTGCAAATATTCTCCATACTGAAAAATTAAAAAATGTAAAGAGGGTATGTCCTAAAAGAAAAATCAAAGGACAAAAACAATAAAAATGTAAAAAAGTATGAAAAATATGAACCCCAAGAAAAGAAAAAAGGACCATGAAAGTGAGCAAGCTAAAATGCCACTACTATCTACTTTTGGTGCATAATAAATGAGTGTGTGCAATTTGTAATCTTTGCCACACTCCATGATAGTAGAAATGTTTAAACTTGGCTATTTCATGTTTTAAATTTCATGTATATAGATAGAGAATAAAAATCTCACCAAACTGTTTAATCTAAGCCCTTGGATGTAATAAGGATAGATTTAGTTAGTTTATTATTGTAAAGAGAAAGAAAAATGTTTGATAAGGGTTTGCTAGCTCAAATGCACCATAATAAAAAGAAGTAAAAATGATAGGATGAGTAGATGGGTAAGTAGAAGAAAGGTTGCAGAAGTATGATGATTGATTGGACAAAAACATATTTATTATTCTCATCATAAAAGTTCCAAATGTGAATGGGCAATCAAGCATGGAAATGGATATCAAAGTCAATTAATTAACTTCCCTCATTCATTTCACCTTTTACTTAACTAATTTCCCACAATAAAGTTCAAAGTACTTAAAAACCCTAAGTCAAAGAGCCTCAGAGCATTTTGCTGACTTTTGGAGGGACCGGACCCTCGACTCAATGACTTATAGGCAATAAGTACTAAAACCCCCTCATAAAAATTCATCCTCCCCTTTAGTTCATTTATTTTCCCTAATAATACTCCTTTCCTAAGGTTGAAATACTTTTACCTAGGAAAAGTATTTATTCCCCCACATAAATCATTTTCATATTAAAAACCCACAAAAACACCATATCATAAGCTTTTATGTTATTATGGGAAAGAATTAAAAATCACGAAAAACATTTACTTAGGGTAAGGTGCCCCTTTCCGCTCATTTTATTAATTACTAATTTTATTTATTAAATCCCGTAAGTAAAAACCCTTTTTCTCCTTATATATTTAACTCCCGCGTATTAACTAGTCCTCTAACCTATTTTAAAATATAAACTATAATTTCACTCAAAAACCCCAAAACCCGCTAACTAATCGGTTTGCGTTTAAGTTAGATAATCCCCTGTTTAAACTCATCACTACTGACCTTGATGCCTTAACCACGCCTTAATGATCCAGGGTGTTTTCTCTTATAGATGTATGGAAAGAATCACATGCAAAATTACAACCTGACACTTAAATTTAATGTGCACACAAGGAAAGAAGAAGAAAACACATAAAAGGCAGAAAAAGAAGACACCAAAGCTTGATAAAGGAGTTTGTCCAATTTGGACTAGATCTTCGGACCCAGCTCAACAATGGGGAGGCCTTTATATTAAATGGCATGAAAGAAAAGAATTACAATCATCAATTGCAAACAAGAGGCTTATACCTCCAATCTAAAAGATGGATGTGAAATGGATTCCTCAGATGGAGAAGTGGGTAGCATCAAAGCATCCATGGCACTAAAAGGGGTTGAAAACATTTGAAACTTGTCCCAAAAAAGACAAAATGCACTCTCGGCCTCCTGCCAATCGAAACAGCGTGCTGCCAAATGCCTCCCCCTTGCTATTTCCATTGATCATGTTTTCATAATGGGTTTTCAGACAGAATCCCCTTTAAATTGAGGTTGTCTGGTTCACAATGGAGGCCAGTGGAATGGAAAGATCGGTGGGCATAACCACCTCTTAAAATGGCCTCTTATCATTGAAACAAACAATACCATAAAATCCCGAGAAACACTAAAATCTGGCGAAAAAACCATTTACCTGAACCTCAAAACTAGTTAAAGCGGGCATATATTCCTTATCGGGTCTGATCCTGAGGTTGCAATAGGCATATCAATTTATCTAAAGTCTTGTAACTGGGGAAATGCCGACTACCAATTACCGATCGCTGATATGAGCGTCGGTCGATCACATCGGCCTCCCGCTCATATATCGCTCTGGTGTCCCGATAACGATCTCGCCGATCGTTTTATTGCTGATTGCTTCGCATATGCTGATACTGCTGACATATATGTGTAGATGGCCTTCCTCTGACCCGATTTCCCTCCGATCCGCCGTTCCGATTTAATCGGAGATCAGCGATCAGGGGTTCCACTATGCCTTTCTTAAGTCTTCCTCCATGAATCCTCTGATTGCAATTTTTCCTTTAAGGCTTAAAACCCATTTTTAAAGGAAAATCCTCATTTTCTTAAGGAATGTAGCATCCTTCTTTTAGCGATAACTTCATCATCCAGCTCGGATTGAAGTGTTGTTTGTGCCATTGGAATCAAGATGAGGAGATCTATGCCTTGGTCTTGAGTTAACTTTATTCTGAGCACTTTCATTCTGATCTTTTCCATGCCATTGTATCTGAAGATCCACCTAGATCAATCCTCCCCATTGAGGAGCTTTTGGACTGCAAAAATATTTTCATTAGTCAATTGGAAAGTGAGGGAATTGTTCCCTCACTTTCTCTTTCTCCATCCACCTGGCCTTGCTGGGGTGCATTCCCTTGAAACCAACTCAAAGGTATTCTACATCTCCTCGTCGTGAAGTCCTATTTCTTCTGTCGAGGATGATGTCTTCGGGCAACTCATCGAGATATTCTGGTGCAAAATCATCGACTGTAGGAACTGTGCCCTCCTCATCAGTGTCCATGATCAACGGTGGTTCATACAGCTTTAGGTTCTCCACATTCACTACTGAGTACATCTACATATATATCAGCAAGTCAAGATGAAAGGCATTATTCTGAATCTTCTCCAAAATGGTGAATGTTCTATACTAGATTGATCGCAACTTCTTTCCTTCTCCCTTCATCCTGTCTTTGCTGATGTGGAACCACACTTTGTCACCCACTTGGAATTGATGGTCGACTCAATGTTTATCATGTCGAGCCTTGTAATGGGCTTGAATTTTCTCCAACTGCTCTTGGACTGCTTGGTGAATCAATTGGATTCGTTGAATGAACTACTCAGTTTTGTCCTTACCATTACGTCCATTGGAGCCATCTTCCCTTCCAAAGACCATATCAAAAGGGTCCTTTGGTAGGTAACCAAAACATGTC